>CM032065.1:17857050-17869576 GCA_018831715.1 Matsumurasca onukii
AGTTACTTGTTCCGCTTTTATCGCTTGAGGTGTATCCACGAGCCACTGGGGTAATTTTAGCACTCCACTCCACCATAATGTTGATTTACTACTTTATCACGCAACCTACAAGTTGGATTGATCTTCCGTCGAGAATTATAAATGGGGTATTTTCTTATGTTACTCTCGTTGAAGTTTCGTGAGATTCAACAGGATAGAACTGTTATATATTTTGTTTTTCATTTGTATAATTGTGGAAGACACCTCCCTTTTATTTTTTGACTTTGTTTACAGTAATTACAATTGTATGGAAGGTATACTGAACTGTGATCACTTTTCAATGTATGCCTATTTAATCTTAAATGCCCATGTGTTAGGAGTGCTTACGTTTGCAATGTACCTGGCAAGATTTAAACCCAAAAAAAGAGCTATAGATAAAACATTACCAAACAGATAAGCTAAAATTGTATATTGTTAAATTAGTATGGAATTAAGTTTTTTTTAATTGTGAACCACTAAATTACATTTGTATTGGAGACTATCTTAACAATATAAAGTGTACGGCAAAATTGTAATGAAATCACTTCTATAAACGCAAAAATACTACATAATTATTATAATATTTAAATATAAGTCAACTAAATCTATTAATTTTTGCTCCAATGGCGAACTGAGTCCGACATCGGAGCGGAACGGCAAAATAGTCTAGTCCGACCCATCGCTTATTGCATATAGGGCAACCGATAGGCTAGGACTACACTAACGGCCAGCAGACAACACGGACACTACCACCTCCCCACTAACGCTAACTCACGCAAGTTTGACAGCCCACGACAAACAGCCCGGTGGTTTAGTGGTTATAGTGACGACAGCTGGCCCCTGTCTGTCACAGCGGGTTCAATCCCACCCGGTGCTCTAGGTGCAATGCTGAGCATTGGATCATTCGGTGCGGGGCCACAATGACCGCTGAGGATCACTGAAGAGAAAATGGCTCATCAAATCCAGTGAGGCGGAGAGTGGCACTTTTGAGCTTAGGGAGGCTAAATCCCCGCTTAGAGGAGTGATTCAATGATTGGTAATGCACCGCACTACCAGAGAGCCATTTTGCTTACAAGGACTGGGAAACCCATAATGAGGGTTTTTTTGAAAATTTAAAAATAAATTAGAGCTAAAGGGTTAAAACTGATCAGCCTTGCAACAATACACTAAAAAAACAAGTCTCAAAACTTTATTTCTTAAAAACCAACGGAAAAAATTTTTTAGAATTTTTCATACAACCACTTACAAAGAAGAAAACTAGCGACGGGGCCAAGATGTGTTCTCCTGAGGAGCTGGAGAACAGAAATGCGGCTGTTTGGACAACACCTGAAGATCGGCCTTTCTACACTCTAAATAAATTCTAAATCTGGTCATGACAATGGATTTTTCTTTTAGTTGTTAAGACATTACTTTTGTGAGACTACTTATCTTGAGGATAATGTATTAAACATATTTTGATTTCAATCTGAGCAATACACTTGTGTAGATTGCTAACAACTCACCACAACTGTGAAGCACATGATGGAATGGTCGGCTGCCTCTTGCAGCAAGGTGTCTAGCAGAGCTGCTCTTGTCCTCGGTCGGCAAACTCCTCCGCTTGTAGGTCGACCACCTCTGACACTCCCCCAGTGAAGTCGCACCAGCATCACACAGGTGTCCTCTCTCAGTGCGTCAGACGATCCGGCAATCTGACGACATCATCAAGTATGTTTAACTAAACCTTTTACTAAATAACTTAATTTGTATAATTAAGTCAGCTTTCTTTAATATGACACTGCTCCTCAAAAGTATGATGTAAAAATCATATCATGCATAAAAGATATTTACAGGATATTTTATATGTAACTTTTAATTGAATGAAAGAGGTCCAAGCCTACAGGGTATATATTGTGTTTTTTATGTCAAACTATATCATTTGGCATACTCCTAAATAGTAAATACTTACAACAATAAAGATTTGTAAAAAATTTGTTCTTAATAATTTAGTAACTACTTCATGGATTTTATGCATTAAGATTATTCTATGGGTATTATACATGAATAGAGAGTCGCTAGTTTGAAAATCGGCACCTTGTAAAAGGATTCATCATGATGTAAATAAAATGAGTAATAAAACCACCTCTAAAATAGGTGTTTTATTAACACTATACATTACTGTAAATAATGAATTAAACCATATTTTTGCGTTCAAATACCTAATTTTTGCTTAACCGTTCCGAATGCTCAATGTTACTAAATCTAGGTATCTGTACCGCGAGCGTCCAAAACCAGAAGTTCCTGAATTTAATCCGTAAACGTTTGTAAGCCATGATTCATCCAATGGTTGTTGAAAGACTGTTTGTTTAAATCAAATGAATGGAAATCTGGGATGTTCTGCGCAACAAGTTCGAGGTCAAATATCTTTGTGATTCCGATTTTTATTGATAATAAACGAACAGAATGGGGAATACAAGAGCGCGCATTCAGCATGGTCTGAACGCGTTTCATTTTTGACGCGATGCGTTCGGTTTTGGCGTGGCGCCAGGTTTTCAGTTCACCTGACCTTTGTAGTTCCCAGTCTACGCCGATGTGAACAATCCCGATTCCCGCCGAAATGGTTTAAAAAGCGATGTACTAGGTCTCTCCAGCGCCGCATCCTTCTATAGTTGCAAAACAAACAAAACACAGGCATCCAGCTCTTCTCCGAGGCCCGAACTGCCCGCCCGCCAGTGAGCAGACGTTATCCATTCCGGGCAAGCCCACCACCGTCCACGGTTCCAACCAAGTGCCAAAGATGCTGACCACCCCACCTAGTCTGTACCCTCCCAAACCCCAACATGTCCTGTTAATACCTGCTGTCAGCACTGCAATATTTTCTTAAATTCCCCTCCAGTCCCAATACAAAGTAACAGCACAATGGATTTTGTCTCAGAAAGTTCAATTGCCCAGTCCCACATGTTTTCAAGATAATGGAAATGAAGAAAGGTTGTAAGCTTTCAAGCGTAAGGCCTTTGTTCCTTAAACCTAACTACTAAATAAATGAAGACACAACAGAATGGAAGCAAGCTCCTAACGTAAATTGATAGAGGCTGTCACTGTAGAGAGTCAGAGTACAGATGGCGCAGACCTAGTGGAGAAAACCCAGCAGGTACTTATAATTGAGAGGCGACTGTATAAGAATAGTGTCTTGGACTAAATTAAAATCTGTGAATTATCAAATCCGACCCTGCTCATTGAAAGCCAGATGAAAAGTTAAAGCCAAAATCCTTTACCTAAGAACAATTTTCATTTGATAGATAGCGATAAATGACTTAAATAGCAACAGTTTCTCCACTAAAGCAACTCCTAACCTTTGCTTTTTCATACATTTGAAACTATGGTTTCTGTAAAAAAAATAGTACATATCGTGAGCACATTGGAGTCAGATACCGCAGTGAACATGTTAAATAACACTGGCAAATAGTTCACCTTAGAAAAAATTTCCAAATTTTTGAACATGAACAGTGGTGAAGTCTACAATCATTCACTCTTGAGTTAGGATCTGAAGAATAATTAATTAATCAGAGTTTAAACTATTATTGCGGACATTTTCCATCGTTAGTGTAGCAAGATTAAACTCTGAAATTCTCCATCGTCAACAACAAACTTTGAACAAAGAAGTAATAATTAATAATACTCAAAAAAACACAATATATTTTACTAAAATTTAAACTAAATTTTTGAATTGGTAATGAAATGAAACTAAATTCCAGTTTCATGTGTATTAGCACGAGGAAACACCTACAGCATAGTTAGGCTACCAAACAAAGTAATTCTACTAACTAAATAATATTTTATTGAATTTTTAAATCAACACACAACTGCAAAACACCCTGATCTGCGGCATTCTGGCTGAAGCTACTCATCTGTCAGATTACCTTGTTGCAGAGTTCCTCACGCCAGCCAGCACCGCGCAGGCAGACACTATCCAGTTGCAGCTTAACTCACCGGGTCAGACGATCCGCGGCGTCTCGATGTCCACAAACAACCGGGCAAGATCACAGATTTCCTGCCAACACAAATCAATATAAATAAAATAAAGAGTTTGTCTGTAAATTGCTAGAGAGGAAGGTTACTCTACTGTCTTTCAGCCATTTTCTGTTTTTCTGGACGCATTATCTAGTTAAACTCAGGGACAGCATCACAATGCTGATATTATTACATCACATTCTCTTTTAATGCCAATGAGTATACTTACAGTATATACTGTAGCATCTTGAATACTGATCCAAAGTTTGAAATTTAAAACTTTTAAAAGTATTATTTTCTGGGAAACATCCCTGTTGCTTTTATTATTATTTACTAAATTAACAAGTTCTGGTTAAACAGTTCTACTCTAAGTCATATAAATTAATTAAAACCCATGTGTACAACAGATAAATCACTAGTCAGTTATAAATAGCTATTAAGCTAATTGGACAGAAATTCAAATTGAATAAAATTATTTAGAAAAGCAGGAGGGAATGGCATGACCAATAATTATTAACAATAATAGTAAGTTATGGCAAAACTTAATGTGTGTTCAGTTATAGCTAAGTTATGAAAGTTTTTTTAATAGTACAAATATATAAATATTTTGATTGATTTTTGTGAAACTGATGAAATATTCCACATACAAAATAATGACATAAAAACATTACTTAGGTATTACTGGGAACCTTGTGACTTTTGATTCTGATAGTTGAAACCTGAGGTTGAACTGTTTAAGTAGAGATTAAGTGGGGTAATTAAATTAAATAAATTAAAGAGTAATACAAACATTTTATATTTTGAAGGTTTACTTGTAATGCCTTTTAATTATTTTAAATAAGCGGTTTACACCATTTTACAATGATTTACAGTTTGATGGGTGGCATCGAGATGGCTAAAAATACACAAGTTGCACAAAGCATGAACAATAAATAGTTTGCTATTTTAAGTAATAAATTATCTCAACTACAGAAGCAAAATATGGAACTTCTCAAAAGAAGGTTTTGTTAATGTTTAGTAAACAAAAACAAACACTTTTAAAAGCCAATCAAATAATTAATAACATGATGTTCTTTTGTATGTTCTTTGCTATTTGTATGTGACAACTTATCTTTTTGCCAAAATCAAACTTCAAAAGAACAAACTATACTCTTGTTTTAATATAATTATTTGAATTATTTTACATTATTAACGGCTTTGTCAATACCTAAGAAAATAACTTTTTCCATTGAAATTAGTCTAATGTTAGTTGCCACATAAAAAGAGTATACAACCAAAGAATATTGACTAATATAACAAAAGCATTAAATTTGTTTTAATTCACAATCATTTTGTTGAGACAGTATTTAAATAAAAATTTGGCCTAGGCCAATGTACTGAAAACCCATCTACTGAACTACACTTCACAGAGATACTTACGGATGGCCTCTTCCACTGAATGTTCGGAGGGATGCTAGAAGTGCCTATGATGGAGTCGACAGCCGGGAAGGTGGGATCGATGAAGAGAGTCTTCTCCTCGGAGTGGCGTTTCCGCAGCTCCTGGTAGTCTTGTTTCTTGTAACTCGCCTCCCTATCTTTGACTCTCCCCATCGTGCCAGTGTCCACGTCACATTGTCAGTCGTCTGAAACTGCACAATGCCTGGCTACACAATGCACAGCTCTACAGATCAATACACGGTGTCACTGTCTCCTGCCTGTCTCTTGCTCTCATTTATTCAGTGCTTAAACACTCAATATTTACCACTCTGTCGATATCTGGTGATGACCCTTCCGCACAGGTTTCAAACCAAGCTTCAACAACCCAGTGGTCAAAAACAAAGAAAATGCTCTAACTAAATTTTGAAATGTTGAGCATTTAAATTTAAATGGATGTTATTTCCAAAAAAAAAAAAACAGAAAAGTTAATATTTGTTATAAAATATACACACGTTTTTGAAAGGTCCCATACAAGTTAATTAAAGGTTTTTGTTGCTAAAGTAAACCTTAACTTTTGAATGACAAAATTGGTTTTCAAAAGGACGTTGGCATCTTGATTTATTTTCAAATAGGGGATCTAAGGAATGGGTCAAGGGTTTTTTAAAGCTATATCACTGTAACTCCTTATTTTAAAGGTAATGCTACAATAAAATCATGCTATTCCATTTTTGCACAGTAAGAGAAGTATTATTTAACCTATTACTGTGAGTTTAATATCAATGTTTTATCATAAATGTCATCAAGTATTTAAAAGGATATTACAGCAAGCCAGTGAAGAGAAGTTTTGCAGTGAGAAAATTTCAAAGGCAATTGGCCTACAAATTGATATTAATCTAATTATTTAAGGTTATGAAGTTTCATCTAACTAAATTATCAAATAAGAACAAGTTTGAATTCAAAGGCATTTCAACAAATTTTAAAATTAGTTATTTATGGTTGATTTTGTGTGACCAAATAGCATAAAACATATTTGGTCAAATCAGTTTTAAATTATGGGTTTCAAAAAAAGTGTCTACAAGAGTTAAACTTTTCTATCCTAGAGCTTTTAAATTTATGAACAATTTTTCACAACAATACAGTGTAGTGTCATCAGCATACTAAATTCCTAAATGCTCCTAAACAGGCATTGTATTTTATGTCAGTACACCAGTTAACATAGATTTTAAATAAGACTGTGCAACGTATAGATCCTTGAGGAACCCCAAATTTAATAAAGACTTACTCAGATAAGTTGTTTTTACAACTTGTTGAGTTCTGTTGCTTGGATAATGTCTTACCCGCTTTTAAAGATGTCCTGATTCCAAAACCGTCTAAACAAATCAGTTAGACTGCCAAACATTAGGATTATATGGGAGCAAGTTAGGGTTGAATAGCTTACTTAAGGCTAGGTTTTAAGAAAGTTATGTTTCTGTTACTTTACAGGTATTGTGTGTGTTGAAAAATAAGGTTTCATTTATTTTAAGGGAAAAAATAAGGTTTTATTACAGGTACTTGGTATTTTACTGTCTTTATCGGATGAAGAGGGTTGTTTTGAGTTGTAATATTACCCTAGAAGACCATTCTAAAGGCATTGAGCCACCAGTCAAATTTAGTTCTAGAATGCAGCAGAAAAGCCATTAAGACTTGTTACCTAAATTGACCCAGTTTTGACTTCAATTTGAGCGGGCTACCAAACAAAGTAATTCTACTAACTAAATAATATTTTATTGAATTTTTAAATCAACACACAACTGCAAAACACCCTGATCTTCTTAACTGAAGCTACTCATCTGTCAGATTACCTTGTTGCAGAGTTCCCTCCGCCAGCCAGCACCGCCCAGGCAGACACTATCCAGTTGCAGCAACTCACGCCGCGATCCCGGACGTCTCGATGTCCACAAACAACGGCATCACAGATTTCCTGCCCCACAAACACACACATCTATATAAATAAGTCTGTAAATTGCTGTAGAGGCAGGTTACTGCATTGTCTTTCAGCCATTTTCTGTTGTTTCTAGCATCATCTAGTTAAATAACTAAATCACATATTTGAATGCCGACCACTCTCATGAGGGGTATTTTAAAGGCAAATATGTGGTGAAAGATGAGTGGAAATGAATGGTAATAATGAGTTATGAGGTGTAGTCTTGTTACAAACTAAGGCGACTCTTCCTTAGAATGGGTCATTGTTAACACCCAATGACCAATGGAAATACAAAGACCAACGGCTTAGCGTGACTTCGAACCATGTAGGTGATGATGTCATATGTCTAAACTTGATGGTGGGAGTTGATGCGGGTATTATAGATGATGATCACTGAGCGCTTTAGACCTATATCATCCTCAAAACCTGACCTTCATGAAGCTGGATTACAGGACCAGCATCACGAGTCCCAGTTAAACTCAGGGACAGCTGATATTATTGATAATGCTGATATTATTACATCACATTCTCTTTTAATGCAATGATTATACTTACAGTATATACTGTAACATCCTAACTATCAAAGTTTGAAATTTAAAATTTTAAAAGTATTATTTTCTGAAAAATCCCTGTTGCTTTTATTATTATTTACTAAATTAACAAATTCTGGTTAAACAGTTCTACTCTAAGTCATATAGAATTAATTAAAACCCTTGTGTACAACAAATACATCAGCTAGTCGGTTATAAAGCTATTAAGCTGATTGGATGAAAATTCAAATTGAATAAAATTATTTAGAAAGCAGGAGAATGGCATTACCAATAATTATTAACAATAATAATAATAAGTTATCATAAAAACTTAATGTGTGTTCAGTTATAGCATAAGTTATGAAGTTTTTCAATTTTTAATAGTACAAATATATAATATTTTGGATTGATTTTGTGAAACTGATGAAATATTCCACACACAAAATAATGACAAAACATTACTTAGGTATTACTGGGAACCTTGTGACTTTTGATTCTGATAGTTGAAACCTGAGGAACTGTTTAAGTAGAGATTAAGTGGGGTAATTAAATTAAATAAATTAAAGAGTACAAACATTTTATATTTACAATGCGGTTTACACCATTTTACAATGATTTACAGTTTGATGGGTGGCATCGAGATGGCTAAAAATACACAAGTTGCACAAAGCATGAACAATAAATAGTTTGCTATTTTTAAGTAATAAATTATCTCAACTACAAGCGAGAAGCAAAATATGGAACTTCTCAAAAGAAGGTTTTGTTAATGTTTAGTAAACAAAAAATCAAAGCACTTTTAAAAGCCAATCAAATAATTAGGTAATAACATGATGTTCTTTTTGTATGTTCTTTGCTATTTGTATGTGACAACTTATCTTTTTGCCAAAATCAAACTTCAAAGAACAAATTACTTCTTGTTTTAATATAATTATTTGAATTATTTTATTAACGGCTTTGTCAATACCTAAGAAAATAACTTTTTCCATTGAAATTAGTCTAATGTTAGTTGCCACATAAAAGAGTATACAACCAAAGAATATTGACTAATATAACAAAAGCATTAAATTTGTTTTAATTCACAATCATTTTGTTGAGACAGTATTTAAATAAAAATTTGGCCTAGGCCAATAATGTACTGAAAACCCATCTACTGAACTACACTTCACAGAGCTACTTACGGATGGCCTCTTCCACTGAATGTTGGAGGGATGCTAGAAGTGCCTATGATGGAGTCGACAGCCGGGGCGATGGGATCGATGAAGAGGTCTTCTCCTCGAATGGCGTTTCGCAGCTCCTGGTAGTCTTGTTTCTTGTAACTTCGCCTCCTATCTTTGACTCTCCCCATCGTGCCAGTGTCCACGTTACATTGTCAGTCGTCTGAAACTGCACAATGCCTGGCTACACAATGCACAGCTCTACAGATCAATACGGTGTCACTGTCTCCTGCCTGTCTCTTGCTCTCATTTATTCAGTGCTTAAACACTCAATATTTACCACTCTGTCGATATCTGGTGATGACCCTTCCACACAGGTTTCAAACCAAGCTTCAACAACCCAGTGGTCAAAAACGAAAATGCTCTAACTAAATTTTGAAATGTTGAGCATTTAAATTTAAATGGATGTTATTTAAAAAAAAACAGAAAAGTTAATATTTGTTATAAAATATACACGTTTTTGAAAGGTCCCATACAAGTTAATTAAAGGTTTTGTTGCTAAAGTAAACCTTAACTTTTGAATGACAAAATTGGTTTTCAAAAGGCGTTGGCATCTTGATTTATTTTCAAATAGGATCTAAGGAATGGGTCAAGGGTTTTCACATAGCTATATCACTGTAACTCCTTATTTTAAAGGTAATGCTACAATAAAATCATGCTATTCCATTTTTGCACAGTAAGAGAGGTATTATTTAACCTATTACTGTGAGTTTAATATCAATGTTTTATCATAAATGTCATCAAGTATTTTACAAAGGATATTACAGCAAGCTTTCAGTGAAAAGACAGTTTTGCAGTGAGAAAATTTCAAAGGCAATTCGCCTACAAATTGATATTAATCTAATTATTCAAGGTTATGAAGTTTTCATCTAACTAAATTATCAAATAAGAACAAGTTTGAATTCAAGCGGCATTTCAACCAATTTAAAAATAGTCATTTATGTCTGAAAAATGTCCAAATAGCATAAAACATATTTGGTCAAATCAGTTTTCAAATTATGGGTTTCAAAAAAAGTGTCTAAAAGAGTTAGCACTTTTCTACCCTAGAGCTCTTAAATTTATGAACAATTTTGCACAACAATGCAGTGTAGTGTCATAAGCATACTAAATTCCTTAACGCTCCTAAACAGGCATTGTATTTTATGTCAGTACACCAGTTAACATGATTTTAAATAAGACTTGCAGCATATAGATCCTTGAGGAACCCCAAATTTAATAAAGACTTACTCAGATAAGTTGTTTACGTAACTTGTTGAGTTCTGTTGCTTGGATAATGTCTTACCCGTTTTAAAAGATCTCCCGGTTTCCAAACCGTCTAAACAAATCAGTTAGACTGCCAAACATTAGGATTATATGGGAGCAAGTTAGGGTTGAATAGCTTACTTAAGGCTAGGTTTTAAGAAAGTTATGTTTCTGTTATGTTTAAGTTGTGTTGTGTGTGTTGAACTTTACAGGTATTGAGTAATTTTAAAAATAAGGTTTTCATTTACAGGTACTTGGTGATTTTGAAATCTGTCTGGATCCGGGGATTGTCTATTAGTCAGCTACTACCATATTAAGATAATGCTAAGGCAGTGCCAGAGAATTTTCCAGTTCCATAGAATGAAAGCAGAAAAGCCTAATAACACTTGTTACCTAAACTCTGTTCTACATGTTAAGGAGGCTGAAATACTATGGGTGTGCACAGTGGGAATTAGTTAAGTGACTATACTGTCTTTTAATCCCGGATGAAAGAGGGCAGGTTTGGAATTCTGATGTAATATTTCGCCTCTAGAAGACCATTCCCAATCATACATTGAGCCACTCCATTGGGGAGGTCTGGTGTGCAGCCTTAAGGCCATTGAGGGGTGCTTGCATGTGGCTGGCCAGACCTAGCAGTGTTGGCCCCAATTTTGAGCGGACTTGTAGACTAATCTCTAGGCGAACGAAAAGATGTTTATTTATTCCGCGGCATATGCCTTTTACAAAGATAGGGTACAAATATATAATCGCGTTAAAAAGCGTTTTTTGTAGTTTATTATTCGGGGATGGTTATGGGTAACAATATGGGGAACTAGTTAAATTAGAGAAATGGCGTAGTAATCGATGATTACAATACAATTGAATGAAAACGATGGAATAAAAATTAGAATATGGACATTGATTGGTCTTCTAGCTGCGACGCTCCGACAGGGAGAGTCCGCCGATGGGCCGCAATGGTGTCCCCACGACTTTCCGCACTCTATCAGATTGGTAGCCAGCCTGCTTCCCGTACCAGGTCAACCAAACTAAAAATTCTTCTGTAAGCGTGCGATTAGTATAAAACTCACGAGGACTAAAGTAACATTCCTACCAACCAATTCTAAACATTTGAATGAAGTTAAGTTTGATAACAATAAAAAAGCTTGATCAGTAGGGCTAGCCCTTAAAAGGGGTCATCATACAGGAGCCTTCGAGTCCAAGGTTTCCTGGATAGTGTTTAAAAGGTTAGGGTTTCCGGTTTTGGTAATAGTATTAATTAAGGTATTTTTAAATGCAAAATGCTCCTAGAAGTGCAGCGTTATGTATATTATTGTATGGAAGCAAACCCTCACTAACTTGCAGTTGGTCTCAATCTAAAATTAACTCAACTCAATCTTCCCAACAATAGACTACATACTCTACCTTATTAACTTAAATGCAGTAAACTATTATAGCACTACCATGCACCATAATACAACAAGATACCTACTACTAAACATCATCTCTAGAAATAGTTTCCTCTCTTCATTACATCTTAATTACAATGAGTCATACTAATTTAAATAAAATGATAAAATAATACATTCACATCAACCTTGCGGCAGCTATTGTGATGATAGTCCAGGGAAAAAAATGAACAGCTGAAATTGCTTTGTTTGTGGGTTTCCTTGGCAACAGATTCGTACACTCTTGCACAGTATAAGGCGGTGTTACGAAATTCAAAGACTTTTAAAGTAAAGATTTTTTTGCTAAACGTTTAAACAAATATAATAAGAAAATCCATTGCAGGTGTAAGAAACAATAATTAAACTGAGCCTTTGGTAAATTTAAACATTGATATATTGAAATCAAATTAATGATTAGGTTTGTTTTTGAAATGGTAAACTCTTTGTTTAGTATAAAGTGGCCTATGTACTCTGCGGACAGAGGCTTCCAGCTTCTTTTGTTTTAATTTTGGGTCATCTCATCTGACCCTAAAACATAACATAACCTGACTCAAGTGTGTTGTATTGTTATTCAACGTTGTCATTTTGCTAATTTAATGTTATTTATTACGTACTAACAAATTTAACAAACAATTGAGGTTTAATTTCTTAACTCGTTAACGGTGATACAGAATAGTAATTTTAATTCAAACATCCCCATCAACAATTTGAACTTTGCTAAGGTACCTAGGT
>CM032065.1:17880363-18037394 GCA_018831715.1 Matsumurasca onukii
GATAAAGTTAATAAAGTTCTAGAAACGAGATTTAATATGAATAATTACTTTTATATGTCAACTTAACTCGGAGGTGCAGCTATAGTTCTCATACACTTGGTATGCAGTATATTTTGCTGCTAGAGCATCGTCATCGTCAAGTTGACTAGTAAGAGATCATAAAAGAAAGATTACTATAATTTGGAAACAGGGTCAATTCTCTCTACTACAAGGGAATTTAGAGGTGATTTGATTAGTTAGAGTTTAATATTTAGAGTAGGAAAAGTTAAATTTAAAATTGCCAGGAGATTAGAGGACCCAGAAAATTTACTACAATTATTATTCTATGGGATAAGGATTCAGCAGAGCTTAGGTAAGAGGAGAATTAGCTCCGCTCAAGGAACCTAATAAGGTTAACAGCAAAGCTTTAAAGAAAGAGGTTACTTAGCTTCGCCCAAGGAACCTATTAAGGTAGTCAGCAAAGCTTTAAAGAAAGAGGGCCAGCTTCGCCCAAGGAACCTAATAAGGTTATCAGCAAAGCTTTAAAGAAAGAAGTCTTAGCTTCGCCCAAGGACCCTACTGAGGTAGTCAGCAAAGTTTTAAAGAAAGAGGATACTTAGCTTCGCCCAAGGAGCCTAATAAGGTTAACAACAAAGCTTTAAAGAAAGAGGGAGAGATAGAGAAAGGGATAGTACAACAGGGTAACACAATAATACTAGACTAATGCTATACTATACAACAACAATACTATACAGCAATAATACCTTAAAAGTACAGCGTACAGATAGAGGCTAAAAACAGTGCAATAGTAATAATGAGTATAGTTTAAAGTAGCAAAGTAGGTGTTACCTGAGAAGTTGAACGTCTCGAGTGAGAATGAGAGAATCAGGGCGAGGCCTGGTCGGGCTCCAGGTTTTATAGACTCTGTACCCTAGGGGTGAAGGGATAGGGAGGGTGGATGACTCATGCGATGATTCACCACTTTGGAATGTGGCCTTTGACCGGACTCCTGGAATGTGGTCTTTGGGCCGAACTGGCTCTTTATAAATTTCTCACTTACTATGAATTTTTTAAATTATAATTCGACCTGTATTAATGTTTTATTTGACTATGGAAATAATCTGTTCTTTAGCAAAAAAAATTCTCTTGAATTTTTAGACGTTACATCCCCCTTTTACTTCGGAGGAGAAAAAAAAATGTTAAAAAACACTAGTTTTTCCTTCTCTTAATTCATTTATTTACAGTTTTCTATTTTATGAATACATGTATATTTACAAGAAAGTAGGAACTAAAATAGGTAACTTGAATGACAATAAGGAACCAAAATACGATGTTTTTTTTTTCTTTAGCTAAACTTTAGGATATCTAAACTAAGGAACTTGACTAGGAACTAGGAAATTATAAATTGTATTTAAACTAATGGGAGCCTATTCCTCTTCTTAGGCTTTAAACAAAAAGCAAAGTAACTTCTTGAACCCAAGCACTAGAGGTTCTTGAAAAATGTTTATGATGGGTGCTTTGGAAAGAAAAAACGATTTGGTATTAATAATCCAGAAGTTTAGTTTGGGAAAATAGCAATAAGAATGTTGAGTTTAGGATTTGTAGAGTTTCAAGTCTTTGGCATGTACTATTCCCACACCTTTGCCTTTTTCATCTTTCAGAGAAAACATATTAGTCCCTTCTGGCCTGTCGATTAGGTAGGGACCGGCAAATTTTGGCTGTAGTTTTCCAGCGATATACTCAGCCGCTGAAGAGTGTTGGTGTAGGCGACGTAGTACAATATCTCCCACTTTGAAATAGTTTACCCTCCGTCGAAGATTGTAATATTTCGATTGCTTGCTATATGCTGAAAGCAAATTTCTCTTAACATGTTGTACGAGTTTATGGAATCTTTCCATTCTCTCGGTGACAACTCTCTCTTTGGGTTGGTCATCGACCTCATTAGCTTCCTCCAAGATTGGGCCATGAATTGAGTTTGGAACCCTTAGCTCCCTACCATAGTTAATGATAGCCGGAGTATGGCCAGTGGACTCATGAGAAGCCGTGTTAAGAGCAAATCTAAATTCATCTAAATGGAGATCCCAGTCTCTATGATCCGATTTTACGAATTGAGAAATCATAGTTTTTAGAACTCTGTTTGTTCGTTCAACGGGATTAGCTTGAGGACTGTATGGAGCAGTTAGCCGATGTTGTATATTCCAATCCTGAGTAATTTGATGGAAAAGCTTCGAGGTATATTGGGTGCCGTTGTCTGTCAGTACTGTATCAGGTGATCCATGCCTTAACAGAACTAACTCAGTAAATAGTTTGGAGACTTTTTGTGCAGTAGCGTTTCTTAAAGGTGCTATTTCAACCCATTTTGAAAAGGTGTCTTGAAAAGCAATTATATAGCGATTTCCTCTCTTGGATAAAGGTAAAGGCCCGATAAGGTCAGAAGTTACTGTATACCAAGGACCCTTCGGTTGTTTGAAGTGCATTTGACCCACCGGCAGCTTTTGCTCCACTTTATATTTCTGGCACGAATCACAAGTTTGTACATATCTACGTACATCTTTTCTCCAACCTGGCCAGTAATAGCGGTTTCCAATTTTAGTTATAGTTTTATTTACTCCGAGATGTCCAGCAGTTGGTTGGTTATGGTTTTCAATCATAACTTTAGAACGCATGTTTTCGGGTACAACAAGTTTCCATTCTGTAGCTAAATCACCCAAGGTTTTGTTTTTCAGTTTAAACTTACGATACAGATTTTGATTGTCAATTCTGTAGTTACAATGCAATTGAGGATCTTTCTGGACTTTATTAAAGAACTCATTGTACCATGTAGTACGGTTAGGAACTAAATCTGTAGTATTTGTAGCTAATTCTGAGACAATTTCAAGTGACTCAACTGATTTGTTGGGACTTGCGGTAGGTATTTTGAATCCTACACCAATATTCTCAGTTTCACTCTCCTCACTTTTATCAATAGGATATCTAGAGAGTGCATCGGGCACTCTATTTAGTGTACCCTTTCTATATTTGAGCTCAAAGTCCATCTGCTGAAGTTCCATTATCCATCTGGCTAATCTGCCTGATGGTTTTTCTAGCTTTATCAACCATTTTAGAGAGTTGTGGTCAGTAATAGCTTGAAAATGATACCCTTCCAGATATGGTCTAAATTTTCTAATCGACCATATTAAGCCAAGAAGCTCTTTTTCTGTTGTTGAAAAGTGTTTCTCAGATTCACTAAGCATGCGACTAGCAAACGCAATAACAACTTCCTTTCCCTCATTTTCTTGAGTCAAGGAGGCACCTAATCCTTCATCTGAAGCATCCACTTGTACTGTAAACATTTTTTCAAAGTTTGGACATGACAGTATGGGGGCACTGACCAGCTTTCCTTTTAGGAGAGCAAATGCATTTTCTTGAATATTAGTCCATTCCCAACGACTATTTTTCTTAGTTAGTTTGGTTAGAGGAGCTGATATCGTAGAAAAGTTATTTACAAAGCGCCTATACCATCCAGCTAATCCTAGAAAGCTTCTTAGGTGTTTGACGGTTTTAGGAGTAGGGAAGTCTGTTACAGCCTTTATCTTTGCTGGATCTGTTTGTATTCCGAAATTATTAACCACATGGCCCAAGTATTTGATTTCGGTTCTACAAAAGTGGCATTTTTCAGAGTTGAGTACCAATCCAGCAGAACGAAGTCTTTCAAACACCTTCGTAAGTAAGTTTAAATGTTCCTGAAAGGTGGGTGATATGACGATTAAATCATCCAGGTAAGCGAAAGCATTAGGCTCAAATTCAGGCCCTATGATTGAATCAAGCAATCTTTGAAAGCAAGCAGGGGCTGAGTGTAGGCCAAATGGCATCACTTTAAATTGATAGAGTCCCCGGCCCGGTATACAAAAGGCGGTAATAGGCCGACTTTCTGCTGATAAGGGTATTTGCCAATATCCATTTTTTAAGTCAATCGTGGAAATATACCTGGCTTCCCGTAGCTTGTCCAGAATTGCTGATATATGAGGTAAAGGATAAGCATCCTTTAAGCAGTTGTCATTAACAACTCGAAAATCAACACAAAATCGGTATTTTCCAGATGGCTTTTTAACCATTACTATAGGAGAGCTCCAACCACTAGAGGAAGGTTCGATTATATCATTTCGAAGCATCTCGTCCACTTCATCATTTATGATGGATTGAATTGCAGGGTTCCTGGGGTAATACCTCTGTTTGATAGGACTCACTCCTGGTTTGAGACGTATTTTATGTTCAACAAGATTAGTTCGGCCAGTTCCATGTTCAAACTGACGTAATTCTCGATTCAAAATCATTTAAGATAGATTGCTCGTCTGTAGATAGTTCGGAAACTGTATTTACATTATTAGAATAGGTATAGTTGTTAGGGTTACAAGTAGGGTAGTTAAGAGTTATTAGGTTTAATGGTCTGATGAGATCTGATCCAATTATTATCTGGGTCGTCAATTTGGGTAGATAGTAAGCTTTGACATACTCCACTCGATCATTTATTAGGCAATGAAAATAATATAGCAGAGTCACTTTTGCCTTTTCCCCACCAGCCATAATAATGGAAGTGTTGAGAGAGGATGGCTGTATTCCTTGTTTACTTAAAAAAGTGGCAACCTCTTGTCCAATAAGTGTTACCATAGAACCTGTATCAATCAAGGCTTTGAAGGGGTAGTCTTTTATAGAGACGTTAATATAGGGCCTAAAATCAGTTCCGTCAGTATATTGATCTACATTATTAAAATAGGCTGTATTTAGATTCTTTGTAATCGGGGGTGGAGTTAGTTCTCCTTCGGGCTCAGGGGACCCCCTCTTTCCTGATCCCGGGATCCGTTTCCCGCCCTACAAGAACAACTTATTGTTCGAACACCTTCCTTTTTGCAGTTATAGCACCTTAACACTCTCGGTAATCGGCATTGTTCATAGCGATGCCCTTTCTTTCCACAGTTAAAACAAATTATTTCAGAAAACCCATTGTTTGTTGTCCGTTGTGACTCGTTTACTAACTCTGGGTTCGGGTTCCTTCGTTTCCATTCATACGTACCACTGCTCTGTTTTTCTCCAAAATTCGTTAAAGGTCTTGGGTTTGTTTTGGCTTGTGGACCAACAGAATCATCGATTTTTGGTTTATCAAAATATTTGTGTTTAACAGAGACCCCAAAAGATTTGTTGGGATTCTGGTAGTGAGAGTAATAAGCGGTATCCTGAGTCATCACTCGAGCAGGATTTGGTGGTGGTCTATAACTTTCCTTGTCTCGTAGATAATTCTCATAACCTTCTGCTAGTTGTATGAATTCGTCAATACTGGTAAAGTGATCCCTTCTAATAGTCAGCTTATAGTCTGGTTTCATATTTCTGTATATTTGGTTAAGCTGCTCATGCATAGAATATCCGCCATGTCTCCTTAATAATGTTGTAATCGCAGTAACATATGTGACGGAATTTTTCCCTAGGCACAAACGGCCGTAACCTAGGTCAACTTACCGAGTTGACAGCTTTAGCCGAGGTGAGAACGCACAACCTACTAGCCCAGTTATTAACACCTCCATAAACATTGTGTGTATTACGTGATCTCACTAACACGTTACATAGCCTAGGTAGGTATACGGTTAGTGAACCTATGTATTTGGGCCCCTGGCCACTAGCTAACCTAAGCCCATAACCTCACTACACCACCACAAACCACTTTTACAACACTTTAGCACTGTAGACACTGACTCTACACTGTAAGCCCGAGTTGATATCATAATTTCTCGGGTTGATTACCTTTTCGTATGAGTAGAACCGCTTCTTTAGGCCGACGCCGGTGTTGCCTAGACTAGGGACCAAGGCTGACTTGCTGACATCGTTAGGTTGAAGTTAGCTGGCACTGCTGACTATTTGTCTCACATCAGGGTTGTGTTTAGGTAACCCCAGAAACACTAAAGTGAGGTGTAACGTTATGAAAACTGTAGTTTGAGTAAAAAAGCGATGAAAACCCGGTAGCTGTCGCCTTGATGTAAACAAAGACAGCCATCTTGAACGTCTCATGACGAAGCGGTCACGTGACCTGGGGGAGGTTCCTTCGATCCCCACCAGGAGCAGGAGTTTACTTGAAGAAGGAACAGCAAAATTCATTCGACGCTCGCTTCCCGCACCGATCACCACGGACATTGCGCTCGACCGCTACACCGCATACTCTTTACCGACGCTCACCGCTATTTTCCGCTGAGGTACAAATTATACGAACCCATATCTTTTGATAGCGTATTTGTACCTATTTTTGACAAAAATTAAATTCACTTTCAATAATAATTTTACCGTTTTAACGATTTAATAAGGACTTGCCACTGTTAGAACCTCGTGCTAGGCTCCAGTTAGATCGTGTCGGTGAAAATTGAAGGTAACTCAAGACCCGTACTTTTGTCTTGAGTGTTTCTTAATCGTTCTTTCACGGGATAAATCGATTTAAGTCATTGTAAGCCCATCCTGGGTTGTTAGAGTGAAAATTGTGTAACTCTAGGAGTATTGGATTATTTCTTTAGAGTGTCGCTCGCCCCACCGTATCGTCCCGTACGCTAAATCCGTGTCACACCACCTCGTAGCGAGTTTGTAAAATCTAATTAGCTACGGTTAATTTAGATTTGCGCAACATAGGTGTAGAATTTATAAAATTAATTATTCGTAACTCAGGTGAGACATTGCTCCCTGAGTGTCTAAGTCACAGTACAGTGACGAACGCATACCCAACGGGTGTTTGCAACCTCGTAGCGGATTTGTAAAATCGAATTAACCCCTGTTAATTCAGATTTGCGCTACAGAGGTGCAAAACTACTAAAACAGTAAGTTGTAACTCAGGTTAGCATCAGCTACCTGAGTGTATACTTCACCGACCCGTCACGCACGCCAGCCCAGTGCGTCCAAACCTCGTAGCACATTGTAAAATCAAATTAACTCCTGTTAATTTAGATTTGCGCTACAGGGGTGCCGAGAAAACTACCAAAAGAATAGTTTTTAACTCAGGTGAGACTGTGCTCCCTGAGTGTATACGTCACCGTCCCGTGACACACGATTACCCAACGGGTGTTTGCAACCTCGTAGCGAGTCTGTAAAATCGAATTAACTACCGTTAATTTAGATTTGCGCTACAGAGGTGCAAAATACAAAATAATTAAAATTTATTTTTACCAAACCGTTTCCCGAACCTTATAGTAGAAACCCTGCTACTCTGGAACCGCCCCGCTCGACTGAGATCATCCGTGGTCAGTGAAGGTTTTCTAGGACCTCAGTCCGCGAAGGAAATTCTTTTCCTTCACCGGAAAATCCATCACACATAACTACGGAAGTTTTCGTGTTCTCCTTGCGTTCTCAGTTTTATTTCCTCTCCTAGCATATCAGCATAGCCTGGCGGTAGAAAATGCTGTTGAAACGCTCTGAGAAAGTCATTAAAAGTCTGCCAGTAATCCTTATTATTTCTGTACCATAATAAAGCGTTTCCCTTGAACAGCTCAGGTAGAGCTCTTAGCAGTTGTTGTCTATTTACTCCGTAGGCATCGATAAGTTCCTCAAATCTTTCTAGAAAGGCTACCGCATCTTTTCCACCTTCATATCGTAAGTTCCACTTTCTTAGAGTATTACAAACTTGTGATAAATTATCAAATCCCATATTATTCTGAGGTACGTTTAGTTGCGGTAGGTTTTGTTGAGGTAAATGAAATGGATGACCTCCCAGTGAGTGTGAAATATTTGGGTTATTTCTTTGCCTCCCTTGGTCCATGACATCCACTAGTTTACTTGTTACCGTTTCCATTCCAACATTTGGTGGAAGTCCCAGTATTTCTTTTATCAGATCTATATTATAGTTAGTGCCTTGATTGGGTCTACTAAAAACCTTCGGGTTAACAACCGTTTGAGTAGTAAGATTCGAATTAGTTGTTGGTGGCACAACAGAGCTTATGTGGGGTAGTCCTGTATTTATTGATGGAAAACTGGTACTCGGAGAGGGTAAACCAGCGTATTCCAAACGGAAGGGTTCTTTATCCATCTCAGTTTCTACAGTCTTCGAGGCATTTTCTGGAGATGTCGAATCCAACACGTCATCAAAATAAGACGTTAATCTTAGTTTTAAGTCGGCCACGTTACCTTCAGTTGATAAACCGAAACGTTTAAGAGCTGCATCGAGTTCTGAGCGCTTTAATCTTTCTATCCAATAGTTTCTAATTGCAGAGTTATCGGGAGTTTTCACGGGTTTTGGTAAAGCTCCTAAATTTAAGGTCTTAGGAGGAGCCTCGATAGATGGCTTAAGAGTGAGGTCAGACCGTTGACTCGCAACAGTAGTAATTACAGGGGCAGTAGGACTACACATTAGGCATCTAGCCTTTTCATGACCACTTCGTTTACTATCGGGACAATCGACAGCCTGAGGTTGTTTAGAGCTTGTCCTCGTAGGAGGATTAGTCTCTGAAGATTTAGTCACATGAGCATAAGAATCAGATTTCTTATCTCCTGTGTTCTCGGGTGGGTAGATATAGAATATGCCCAACAGAAACCGTAATAGGTTCAAAAATGATTCAAATGGTGCCATTTTGAACCACTGATTAATTTCTTTAGAAAAGAGAGAGATTTTATAGTGAGGACTTCTTCTGTCCAATGTTCGGGCGCCAAAATGTGACGTGATCGACCAATCGAAAAGTCCCTGTTCGGCGCCAAAATGTGACGTGTCTTTTACCCTATCCAATAAAAGAGCGTCGCCAACACTTAAATTTGCCGGATAGTCAATCTAGCTGGGTTTATTAAGTACCAGGGGTGTGAAGAAATGTAGTTGTCAAAAGGATAGGCTTTCTTCAATAGAGATAAAAAGAGATTAAGATAAAGTTAATAAAGTTCTAGAAACGAGATTTAATATGAATAATTACTTTATTATTGTCAACTTAACTCGGAGGTGCAGCTATAGTTCTCATACACTTGGTATGCAGTATATTTTGCTGCTAGAGCATCGTCATCGTCAAGTTGACTAGTAGAGAGATCATAAAAAGAAAGATTACTATAATTTGGAAACAGGGTCAATTCTCTCTACTACAAGGGAATTTAGAGGTGATTTGATTAGTTAGAGTTTAATATTTAGAGTAGGAAAAGTTAAATTTAAAATTGCCAGGGAGATTAGAGGACCCAGAAAATTTACTACAATTATTATTCTATAGGATAAGGATTCAGCAGAGCTTAGGTAAGAGAGGAGAATTAGCTCCGCTCAAGGAACCTAATAAGGTTAACAGCAAAGCTTTAAAGAAAGAGGTTACTTAGCTTCGCCCAAGGAACCTATTAAGGTAGTCAGCAAAGCTTTAAAGAAAGAGGGTACTTAGCTTCGCCCAAGGAACCTAATAAGGTTATCAGCAAAGCTTTTAAAGAAAGAGAAGTCTTAGCTTCGCCCAAGGACCCTACTGAGGTAGTCAGCAAAGTTTTAAAGAAAGAGGATACTTAGCTTCGCCCAAGGAGCCTAATAAGGTTAACAGCAAAGCTTTAAAGAAAGAGGAGAGATAGAGAAAAGAGGATAGTACAACAGGGTAACACAATAATACTAGACTAATGCTATACTATACAACAACAATACTACACAGCAATAATACCTTGAAGTACAGCGTACAGATAGAGGCTAAAGCAGTGCAATAGTAAAAATGAGTATAGTTTAAAGTAGCAAAGTAGAATAGATAGTATGATAGAAGTAGTGTTACCTGAGTAGTTGAACGTCTCGAGTGAGAATGAGAGAATCAGGGCGAGGCCTGGTCGGGCTCCAGGTTTTATAGACTCTGTACCCTAGGGGTGAAGGGATAGAGGGTGGATGACTCATGCGATGATTCACCACTTTGGAATGTGGCCTTGACCGACTCCTGGAATGTGGTCTTTGGGCCGAACTGGCTCTTTATAAATTTCTCACTTACTATGAATTTTTTAAATTATAATTCGACCTGTATTAATGTTTTATTTGACTATGGAAATAATCTGTTTTAGCAAAAAAATTCTCTTGAATTTTTAGACGTTACACCTGGTTTCTGGAGATGTTTTGAAAGCTTTACTTTTGTGTTACAAAGTGCACTCTTACTCAAAATAATACAAGAGGAGTTCTTTACACTATCATCCACTCACAGGTTTTCGTTTTATCTCGGCCAAAGGTATTTTAAAAATGTTAAGAACACTTGACACATTAGGATCATTTGTTTCAAACTAGCATTGTACCCTAAAAAATACATTGTGTTCCAATCGTTTTTAGCACAATGTTCGTAATGATTTTGTGTTCGAAAATGATTACAAATATTAAATTAGTTTAGAGAAGGAAGAAACCACCAAAAGGAGACAAATAGAAAAGTAGAAACTCGTCAGCAACGGAAGACGAACAAACAAAACTTATATCGAATTTCTAGAAACTTTGTTTGCTTTCCTTCTTTGTTCTCCTAATAGTGTCATCAGTCCAAGGGTGTACTAGGTAGCCCGTCATTAAAGTAAATTTAAAAGGGGAACTTCTAAGAATTCAATCTTAGTTGTTAAAAATTCTGTTTGGTCGACAACTAGGATACGTTATTGTATACGTTAAAAATATGAAAAATCAACTGAAATGAACATTTCGTATATTAAGATTTGCTAGTAATCTTAGAAAGATTTGGCACCAAAGTATATACATACAAAAAGCTGTACAAAAACAGCTGTTATAATAAATCAGTAACACACTTATAGCCATCATGGCTGAACTACTTGAAAGATGATATTAGGTTGACAAAATTCAACATCCGGTTGTCAAGGTTCTATAAGGTGCACACAGAGGTGCACAAGCTATGATCAGATGAAATGATATGAATGATTTACTCATTGTTGTACACAAGAAGTTAGGATATGGTCCTTAGTTGAGTGTTATTGTAGTTTTAATATGTAAACCCAAGATTTTCTTCATCATATGCATTACCGGCGTCAACCACTGTTGAGAAGAAGGTGAAGAGAATAAATAATATTACAGACGTTTCCCATTGTTTTGAGTGAACAAGAAGTACACGACGTTTTGGGATCTGTAATCTGACCCCGTCTTCAGGTGAAAATCCTAAATCGTAAAATAAATAATAAATAAATCATAAAACATAACCTAAATCATAAAACAAATCATAAGGAAATGAGCTAGTTTAAACGTAATCAGTGAAAGCTGACCAGTCACCTCCCACCAAATAACCTTATTTTTCCTAAACGTATTTAATTGTATAATAGCTAGCCTATAAAACAATACAATAAGTACAAAGTCTATACGATATTAAAAATAGATAAAACAAGAACGTCCATAGCCAATGACAGCTGCACACTCACTGACTGCCTGGCCAGCCACCACACAGCTAGGAGCAGCGGACGACCAATCACAGCCGTGAATCAGACTTACCAAATGTAACAGAGAACACAGCAATACCTATTTATGCACAACCAATAAAAGGGAGATTCTTGAGATTTTCATTCATTAATAAATTAATCAGGTTTTCCTGAAATAGTTAAAATGGCTAACAACACTTTAGAAAAATCCCTACGCGTTTAGTAACGAAAACTGATTATAAGACTACGCTGATCGTAAGGTTTAGTAAATTTGGGCAACTTATACGTATTTAACTAAAGGCATATCTCCCGAACCCCTGCTACAGCTTGAGAAATACATAAAAGATTACAGCCTGACAAGGCTATGAGCTGCTAAACAACACTGACGAGTGGGACGACGACTCTCCGGCCTTAAAGAGAGTGGTGAAGACAATGACAAGCTGAAAGTGATGATGATTCGGTTTCAGTATAAAAATACAAATAAATGTTTCAAGGTTATGAATATTTTAGGCGAAATCTGTACGGAAATAGTTTTTAACTATTTAAATTCATAAGAGCCTGAGCACCTGCATATGACATCGCGTCGACAATTGTTTGTACATTTTACAGTGAGTCATCTGGTTGTGATGCGCGAGTTAATTAAATAACTGAATGAAACCAGAGTGGAATTTACTTTGTTGTTTGTATCTCTTCATTCATTAAATACTTCGGTTCTGAGTGCTGTGTTCCATAAAATGACTCTATTTGTATCTTATTTTGTAGATCGTTAATTTGATTGCACTGGTTGTTACATACGTAAAACTAGACGAGAATCACCGATATTCACGAATTTCCTCCGGGCAAATGAGATATTTACGCCATCAGCACGGTAAACCCTAACCTCGAAACCGTGAAATGAGCACCAATTCTAACCCCAGAATACATTTTGAGCATTTTTTCAAAACTGTATATATATAATTATGTATATTATGTATTTATGTATATACTTGTAAGCTTTCCATAGGCCACATTTTGTTCCTATTATCATAAAATGTGGTACAAATGTTTCTTTTGAAAAAGACCAACTTGGTTAGCCTGCAATGTCAGATCCAACCAATTACAGATTACCGAAATTCCTCTTTTGGAAGGAAGTTATCGCAAAAAAATTGTTTTAATTGTCTAAAAACAGTAGACTTAATGCTCTTTGAGATCAATGAAAAATAAAACATATGTATTTCAATGTCATCTATCGATACACTGAAACTTTCAAACATCCATTTGGTATTGAAAGTGAGGCCAAAAGTTTCTCGCTATAAAAGCGCTAATTAGAAGTCCGACTTTAATGAAATTTGAAATGAGTTTTCCCCTAATGATATGTATTAAAACCTACAGTAAAATAGTAAGTCTGCAGCTGAAGCCCGAAGCAAAGCTTTGAGCGTAGTGAACAGCCTCGTAACGCACGTAATAATAAACTATGCAAAGCTGAGGCCGAAGGCCGAAGCAAGGCTGAGAGTGGAGCGGACTAGGGTTACAATTATTGAATTGATTGCAAAGGAAGTTCGCTTTACTCACTTTGGAATTTCAGTGTTACAATCAGCCAATTAGAGGAACAAATTACAAAGAAACTCAAGCCAGCGGTCCTTAAGCGCTTATCTGTGTGTCGGCCTATCTATTTACTAGTTTTGGTTAAATATCCTCCTTAAAAATCTAAAGCCATTATGAAGAACTCATGTATTGATCTTAAGCAGACACAATGAGTGTCCATGTAGAGATTAACCTATACAGCGAGGAAATGTCAGCCAACATTGTGCTGCAGTAAATAATGTCACTGAAGTCAAAGGTCATTTGAACAGCTCCAGTTATGCTCGGTTATACCCTCACCTTGAGAAGTGAGGTATTTAGTGGTTTGAAAGCCGTGTGATATCATTGGTTGTTCTTAACGGAAAGAATCTGATCCAATGTTATTCGTTTTAAATGCTCATATCAATGACAAACGATCAACGCCAGTGAACAGATGGATTATACTGTATATCAAATAATCTTTATTATTATTATTAAATAATCTTTATTAAAAAAAAAAAAAATGTACAACAAATTTCAATACATACAAATTTCTACAGAATAAATTCCCCACAAGGACTATACGTCTGTGTGGGAAGAGTCATTAACAATTTGTACAGCTCTTTACAAACATAATTATATATCAACTAAATTTAAGAACAAAATGTTATATTAAGTCATAATTATTAAAAGTAAATATCTAACTAAAAATAATGATTACAAGTCTAGGATGTAGCTAAATAGTACACAGTATTGCACATCAGAACACATTGAGATAACATGATTGTGCTCGCCCCCCCGGACCAAGGCACCAAGCGTTCCTGGGCTGGACGCCAACACAGACACTGTCTTCAAAATAAAAGACAGTCGGCTTTTCGCCAGCCCGTACTGAACAAGAGTACCAAGAACCAGAGAAGCGAGCACAAAGCTTAAAAATAACTTACATACGAGAAAAACTAATGGCTAAGTTAATAAAATCAATGATTAAATAACACATTATATTTACTAACTATAGTGAATTTGTCACCCGACAAATACTAAATTTAGATAATATCACCCTGTTTTGTCTGAGCTAGTGATTGTATGGTGAATGTAAAAGCGCGTCCGCACCAGGACCACCAATACTAAGCAGCCAGTTATTTAAAGTTTTCTTGTAACAAGCGAGGCTACCAGTCTCTGCCTCCACAATATGAGCTGGCAGACTACGATACACGTTATGTGCCAAGATGAAAGAACTTGTGTTATCCATACCACTTCGGATCCTTGGAGTTCCAAAGCCGAAATGTAAACGGTGTCTAGTTTGATAATGGTGTTGTAATTCAGAAAAAATATATGCTTTGTTTGTACGGATAAACAGTAATAGATTTTTGATAAAAAGTTGCCGAATATTTAGTACTTTAAAATCTTGAAATAATAAAACTGATGGATAGCGACGATCCTTTTTCAAAAGAACTTTAATTAAAGAACGTTGAGCGACAGCAAGAGGTTCGAGAACAGAGAGGGACACTCCCCCCCACGCGACAACACCGTACTCCAGTAAAGACTGCACGTATGCAAAGTAAGCAGTCCTGCAATGCTCCACGGACAGCACCTGACCCAGCTGTGAAAATGCATACATGAGTTTTCTCAAACGCTGTTGTAAATATCGGACGTGTGGACCCCATCGCAGGTTACTGTCCAAAACTACTCCTAGATAAGTGAATTGCTCCACACGTTCGATCACCTCACAGCCACAAATGCCCGACCGTGGATCATCACAGGAGTGCATTTTCAGAATCCTCGGACCTGGTGCACTAAGAGCTCTAGAAAAGATAGGAAGATATTTGGTTTTTTTAGCATTTACAGAGAGAATGTTGTAATCAAACCACTTTTTTATTTTACTCAGGTCCTCAGAAGCATTGTTGAATACATCGTCCCAGGAAGGGCCTGTTGATACTAGAGCGGTGTCGTCGGCAAAAAGGAATAACTTACCCATAACTGGCAGCCTGCTTATATTGTTAATATACACCAGGAATAGTGTAGGGCCAAGAGTGCTTCCTTGAATAACACCATAATCAATACATGTGACATCACTTTCAAAACTCTCAATTGAAACCTTCTGGACCCTATTGTGAAAGTAGCTTTTAAACCAGGTTAATGCGTTATTTTTTACCCCGATAAATTCAAGCTTTTTAATAAAATTGACCTGTCCACAGAATCAAACGCTTTTGCCAGATCGAGAAAGTTTACCAGAACTTGATTATTTTTGATTTTTTTCTATGACGTAAGAAATCATATCAAAAGAGCGTTAGATGTATTTTTACTTTTCCTAAAACCATACTGCAAATTGGAAAGAATTTGTTGGTTTTCAAGGTATGAGGATAACTGAATTTTGACCACTTTTTCTAATATCTTGGCAAGTACACTCAACATCGAAATTGGTCTGAAATTTGAAAAATCGCTTTTTTTGCCTGATTTAAATACAGGGACGACCTTAGCTATTTTAAATGCGTCCGGGAATTCCCCAGTGCGGATACTTAGATTAATTAAATAGAGCAAAGGATCCAACAATACATGAATATTATTCTGAATCAAACTAGCTGGAATATCGTCCCATCCCGGTGCAGAGCGACCCTTGATACTATTCACCACCTCAAGAAGCTCCAGGGCAGTGATCTGCTTCAGTTCGAAAACTGATTGAACGGCGTAGTCCGCATCTTCCACACCCGCCGGACCCGAGGGAGTTATAGCTGTAGCCAGCCGTTCACCCACATTTGCAAAATAGTTGCAGGCATTTTGGCACACTTCTTTCATTTTAATTTCTAAATCCAGGGTACTACCATCACAGAAACATTCAAAAGGAAACTGTCCCTTACCAGTAGGGCGACCTGCGATCTCATTTACCGTGAACCAGAACTTTCTAGCATCACCTTGAGATGCATTGATTTTTGCCTTGTAATAATTAAATTTAGCACGTTTGATAAGTGAATGTAACAAATTCCTATAGCGAACATACCTCACTCTAAGCTTTTCATTGAATGGTTGAGACTTAAGTGTTTTAAATAATTTATCCCTATGTCTAATAGATTTAACTAAACCATAAGTAATCCAAGGTTTAAGTTTTGTTGACTTAGAGCTTAGGGTAACTCTTTGGTTGAATGAAGACATAATGTTACGAATATATTTATAAGTGAGTCAACTGCTGAATTTACATCATTGGCTTGATAAACTGATTCCCAATTCTGGGAACTTAATGCAGTGTTAATACTTTCCCAGTCGTATTTTAAAATAGCTTGATTGGTCTTTACCTTATTGCTGACTTGTTTACTAGTCAATAAGTTAAGACTAATAGTGTAATGGTCTGTGACCGTTGTATGGACAACTGAGGAGTTCGCTACAACAGAGGTGGGCAATTTAACAAAAAAGTGATCTATACAGGTGTTTGATGAAGGCCGCGTGACCTTGTCAATACAAGTCAAAACCCATACTCAGCTAGAATATCTGTGTATCTTTGTTGTTGTGAGTTGGCTATTACGTTGAGAAGGTCACAGTTTATGTCTCCGCCAGTATTTGAATTAGGCGACGGTTACTACTACCTTGGTTGAAAAGTGTTTCAAGCGCATCGTTAAATAAGGTTAGATTAGAGCTAGGGCTTCTATAGACAGCGAGTAATTCACCCTGTTGATCAGCCCAATCAAAGGTCAGAGATAAGGGTAGCCACACCACCAAGGCACAGCTGACTGCAATTGACAGACAGCGAACTGTCCATGTAAACAACTACTCCGTCATTGTTATTTAGATTGTTGTAAGTTCTAAACACGTTGTAACCATCCACATGCACGAGGTCGCTGTCATCTGTGAGCCAGGCTTCGGTCAGAATTATGCAATGAAACTTAACTTTTGTACTACTTAAAACTACTAAGAAATCGTCAAAATTTTTACTATAACTACGAATGTTCTGATGTGCAACGTTAAATTCATTTACCTTGTCTGTTGTTACCAAATTACCGCTGTGAATATCGTAAAAGTAATTTACATCCTCGCAAACTTTACAGGAAGAAAAGGAAATGTCAAAGTTATTTACATTAGGTATCATTCTAATACCCTACGCTACCCAGCGTGCAATCCAAGGAAAATGAATGTACAATTATGTTTTGAAATGCCTAAGATTAATAAATAACTAACATTTAGTGATCTGTTATTAACTAAGATATTACAGTTTACCTGCTGGTTATAAGGCTACTACTACAAATTTGTATAACCTAAATCAACTTCTAAATAAAATTCTCAGATGTATCTTGCTGAAAAATATTATTACCTCTAAGGTTTTTTCAGCTAAAAAAAATGTTCAAGTAAAGACGAAGTTATGTTTTAAACACAAAATAAATTGAAATTCTGGCGAACTTAAAGTTAACCATAAAAATCAATAGAGCTCAGTGGTATCTACCCAAAACCACTACAGTATATCTATTAAATGCTAACTAAAATACTATAAAATAATAGAAATTAACTTCCAACTCTTTAGAATTTCTTTCCGTACCTATAGCTAAAGTAAAGAAAAGAACAAACTTGTAGTACACCAATTACGCAATTACCTATATACATACATAAGTGGTACACTATAGAGAGTGATTATGAATCGACATAATTATGGTCAGATAAGTTGGCCAGTACGTTTGGCTGTGCTTATAGCCATAATTCAGATTATCTTTATTGATTTCAAAATTGGATACCTATTATACAGAGACGTCACTAGACAACTTTTTTGCGGAGGGCTAAAACAACAAATGTATTACCTGAAAACTAAATCTTCCCAACTGAACAACAATTACTCTTGCCATTAGTTTCAAAACGTCGATGGAAACTGGTAAATTTTCTAACTTGTTCAGATCATTTTTCTACAATTTTCACTCTAGTTTTGGCTAAAATGACCTCTATTTCAAAAGGTTATCATTTGATTTAATAAAGATTCGTATCCAACCTAACAAGAGTCTTACTTATGTACTATCACATTGACACATTTTAACTACGGTTTTTAAACAAATACGCTTACATGGTTAAACCAATGTTCTAAACACATGTGTGTACATCAGACATAACCTGACTGTGACACACAGGTAACAATGTAATCAAGTTAAACATTGAGACAGAGACAGACAGGTATCGAATTTACCTTCGAGAACTCAGACTGTATATTTCATATTCATGAGTACTTAGACATTCTCTCCTTGGATTAGCATTTAAACCTCCTTCCTTAGACGATTTCTCGGCTCATTTACCTTCAACTTTTTAGTACAGAAATAAAACAGACGTTCTGTTCTATGATGAATTCACCAAATTATTTTACTTTTTACAGTACAGTACAATGGTTCTAACACTGTTTTCCAAAATGATTATTGAACCTTTACTCTAGGTAATTCCTTTGCTGCACAAACTATGCTTTAATATAGTTCTTATTAGAGTGATAAATTGATTTTTAAGTTTTAAAGGGTAATAGATAAGCCAGGTAATAGATATGACTTGATCAAAACGAGTATTTTTCTTTTTTCAACATGACCTCACCAAGTCGCAAAGACATGTCGGTAGGAAAAAAACAAAATAAATACATCAAGTAATATACTTATATTATTATTTCTTATACTTGTATTATTACTAGTTTTTTTGTTGTTGTTATAATTATATGTTCTGTAATAGCCCATGCAAAGGCTCATCTTTGTTAGTGGTCATTAAATATTTCTTTTTCCATTTCTAATAGGTATGTATTTATAACAGTTAATATCAATAATCTCTTAGGCTTTCGCAGCCAGTGCCACAACTATAATCTAATTTTCCTGTTCACATCATAATATTTAGCTTAAAATGTGTCGGTCTCGCCGTGGAGTACCATCTTCAGGCACTGATTGGTTGAAATTGGCAATCAGTGACTTGGTTTCAGTCAATCAGTGACTAAAGATATTCCGCAATAAGGCCGAAATATTTCAAATATTTCAATTAGTTTGAACTTTTGACACAGTGTGAAGCAGAAAACTGTACTATAATATCAAAATAATTTACTTTAAACTATTTGTATTTATGCTGTAACATTGTTAAATTGATTTAGTTCCTTTCAGAAAGGCATATAAATAACATACTATTTGGAAACTCTAAGTGTATACAGTAAAACAAGACATACGAAAAATAAGGCACCGTATGCCCATGTTTATACTGTGAAATTTGTTTGTCTCAACCTAATAAATAATTATATTTGAATTGTTCCAGACAGTTCCGGGTCACCCTGTATAAACTATATACCTAAGAACGAGTAATAACACGCATGTGAGAACAGTTCTTCGTGTTTGAACAGAGAAATGTGTCGCTTTCCACGGTATAAAGCATACGGATTGCAAGTTAATCCGATGTAAAAAGTCCGATGTGACGTAGGTTCAGTGATATTGTTAAATACGAGTCTGTGTAAGAGGAACATGACACTACTTCGTGTCAGAACAACACGTGGAACTTCATATGAAACACTGCAACACTCAACAGATATTCATTAAAGAGCCATTGAAGATGCCGTGCCAAGAAAGTTATAAGGAGTCCAAACCGACTTCTAGTAGGGATCGGTGACCAATTTTCGAAAAAAAGTGACAGTTTTGTACTGTAATTTCACTGTCATCTGCCTCTATAATATAAATGTCCAAAAACGCTTCTTCGTTACAGAAGGTCATGACCCCTCAATGTTGTCTTGTTGATAGGTCGGTGTATTATTTCAACAAAATAGATCCGTGCTTGTTTTGCCTGCAGATCCTATGTACAAATTGTCTAGGAAAAATTTGTTTAAAATTGGCTTTTTTTAGATTACTATTTCACTTTTTACTATTTACACAGCAAAGCTCGACGAATAGTTTCCTAAGTTTAATTTTAAACCAGCGCGTACTATAAAAATAGCTTTTTACATTACTAATATGTTTACGAACTGTACGTTCAAATACGCACTAATATCCGCACGATCGATAAAATAAATATTGTATTCCATGAACATTTACATTAAATGTATCGCAATCGTCTATTTGTTTGTGTATCGTTTATTATTGTTCGTTCATTTTCTCGTACATCAAACTTCCATTCAAACGTGCAATGTATCACAGTTACTCATTCCCATACATCCGAATGTTACCACTTTAGTCTCTAGACAGTCAGCCAATCATGGTCTCCCAATTGAATGCCATGAAGGACGAGTTCATCGGATTCGACGAGTTCCATAAAATGATTGAGAAATCGGAATTGTTTTGAAACAAGTTTTGAATTCCGATCAGGGGTATTCTTCAACGAACGTGTTGACGAAATGATCTAACTGGGAAGGTAAACGTCCATGAATACTGTTCTGTGTCTCCAGTTTGGTAGTTGTTCTTTCTTCTAGTTTAAAAGAGTGTATTTTCATGGCTTTACCTCTTATAGTAATACTCTTTGGTTTGCAAAAGAGACACGTCTCCAAAACGTATATGTGAAGTTTAGTTTACATACAGTTTCAGTATTTTGAATGCTACAATAAATCAATAATTATTACGATGTAAAAATCCCTGTGTTGTAAATTTTCCATAGCAATTATTATTCAAGAGCCGCTCTTCTTGTACGGCTCTGTATTCAATGCTGACGATCAACTTTACAACACCGGTACATATCGGATCACTGGGTTTGTTTCAGTTCATCAGACTTGGCTCACAATAAATCCGAACAAACAGCTGTACAAGTATACTGTGTTGTGTATTCACTCTGTAATCTGTGTTTTGATTAATCAACTATTTAATCATTGATGCAGAAATTTATTACTAGCGATTTTCTACATGAAATAGAGTGATTCATTTATCTCACCAAAACATCGTGGAAAACTGTTCGGAGTTTTGGGTTTCTTAACGCCTCTTAAGTCACATGGCAACACTTTAAATATTTTAAGTATATTTTTCCCGTCCATACACTTTATTCTGCTCAAAAACTCAGCCGATTTTACCGTCTAATTTTTCATCTTTCAAAATATTTAGTAGCAAACCATTTTAAAGCTCATATAGTCCTAAAACATACCTGCAATAATCATAAGCGGCCATTTCATAGTTTGCACACGTCTTTAGCTGCCATTTTGGCTCAATGTTGCTGAAATTTGGTCAAACAATGTCTTGCACGCTGTCATCAAAATGATAAAAATATCAATGGGGTTTCTATGTTCATAATAAAGTGATTTCTGAATCACCTTGTATAAAACATGGGAAACGCACACTAAAGCTCTAAATTTTGTAGCGGAGAGTTTAAGTTATTTTCATCCACCCTGTATAAATTCCAAACGATTTAATGTTAGTCTTTAAAATTCTTTTCATATAGGTACTGTAAGTATTAAGTTAGAAGTATTTTTAATCGTACATTTTTATCATGGTTTAGGTAATTGTTTACTTGTTTGATAAAACTTTAAATTGGCCAACCAAAAACGATGTTACTATGGTATTTACTAACAGGGTGCTACTAGTAAATGTGTTTCTTTCTACAGTGTATGTACAGGCAATAATAGAATTATCCACACTAAATCCAACAAACAAAATTAACAGAATGTTCTTAACAACATTGAAAACCTGTATTTACATTACGAGTATTAAAAAAGCTAGTTAAAATGTATAGTCTCACACATTTTCCGGATTTGAGATGTTCCTGTCAGTCAGTTTCTCGGCTTCGCCTCAAATCCTCCTCTTGAATATTCTTCAACTCTTGAAACAGTTTTGCACAAGCAAAATAAACAAAATTAAAGGACAGAAACATTGAATTCTGCAAATTTTGCCTAGACTCCTTGACTAGAAGGCTTACCTGCTGCCATCTCTCGGACAAGTGCACTACTAACTTCTTATTTAATATTTGTACACATTCAGATTTCAACATGTTAACTTATCAATAATTAATGTTTAAAATAAAATGTACAAGCACTCAAATGTCTAAAGAAAACCCATTTTAAATTGTAATTATATGGTTAGAATATTGGCTAGCAAAGTTGGTCGTGCTTGCAATCAGGGCACAATTTTTTATTAAGATCCCGTTGTTTAATTGTCCCTCCACATAACACATCTACATGACAAACTCTCTTCGTACAGGTTTCTCAGTGATAACTCTATATACCATTTAACCTGACCCATTGCCAGTACGGGAGTCTCCTGTACTGTGCTTGGGTTGATAATCAACATAACAACACAAGCGCTGACGTGATCCCGGCGATCACTCAATCAGGGCAAAGACGGTGTTTCGTACAAAAATCGATAGTTATTTTGAAACTATTACTTGAAAATGAACGTTATAAGTAACGTTACTGTTCTGTTACTATAGTAGAGCCAGGCCAAGTATCATGACGCCCGTACTGACAGTGTAAATATAGCCTACATTTCATAGTCTATTGTGAATTCGTTACTTTTCCAAGTAGAATATTTAGGTATGTTGTAAATCATTTACATGGACCATACTAAATCACTATTTGAGATGCCGACCACTCTCATGAGGGTATTTTAAGGCAAATATGTGGTGAAGGATGAGTGTGATGAGTGGTAGTAATGAGTTATGATGTGTAGTCTTTTTACGAACTAAGGCCGTCTCTTCCTTAAAATGGGTCATTAACTAATAGCCCAATGACCAATGGAAATACAAGGACCAACGGCTCAACGTGACTTCCGAACCACGCAAGTGATGGTCTAATATGTCTAAACGATGGTGGGAGTTGATGCGGATATCATCAGATGATCACTGAGACTATCTGAGCTGCTTTAGTCACACACAATCACTAAATAGTCACACTCACCGGAGTGTCCTCCAAGCTGACCATGGTGTGACGACTGCATCTTCTTTCATTTCACGAAACTTTAACGTGAACACAACTATGTTAAACGTACTAAGTAACATAAGATAATACATTCTAAATGCTTTATCAGTGATTGTTCGGTGGTTCGTGCCAAACAAAAATTTAAAGACGCTCATAGGCCTATTCATAATTGTTTACAGCTGGGAAAGATGATCAAACATTTAGTATTGTAGCATGAGTTAATTCTTTTAATTGCGAATTATTAAATGGAGCTAATAAATGCTATCACTATAGAAAATGAAACGAGGTCAATCAAAACTGTTTGCAGTTTTGAGCTTCTAACAACCACACCTCCTGGGTCAAATAGTAAAAAGCATTAATCCCCCATCTTTGGGAAAAACGCCCTCCCTCAAGGACATTTCCAGTGTGAATTATCCTTAGGAATTCGCAAGGATTCACGGTAGCACTTGTGACTTCGCGTTGGCAACGCTTACAGTTAAGCTTTCTCGAGAAGCATGAGTTGTTATTGTTTACCTTTTTTATTCTTATTAATATTCTCATATTGGCCCAGTCGGATCAGGCGAAGTACGTAACTACGTCTTGAAAAGTTGGCTTTTCTATGTGCCCAGACCTGCTTCATCCTGTCGGAATGAGTGGCTTCAATATTTGCAATCTAACTCTTTTTGTATAAATGTGTGTTTATCATAAATCAGTTAGGGTTGATACTCATACCTGCCTATTTTAAATTTGCTTTAGCCTTTATCCATTTGTTTGTTTCTACATTCGTCTTACGACTATAGTAGTTTCATACAATTCTAAAGTTTTTAGTAGAAAGGTTGCATTACTTTTATATGACCGTAGAATTCGATCTGCGTTTCTTGGTGTCTGAATTTTTATGTGTCAGTGTATTCCTCTATTTTCTTATTACTTTTATGTTTGGTTCATTGTTTATTGGGCCTAATAGTTTCTAACAATTTTCCTTTTTGCTTTTTTGGATTTGATCTAAGTCCACCTTTCTATTGAGAACTAAAGTTGGTATTCTGGTTTGATAACTGTGTCGCAGTGTCTGAGTTTCGCGTACTGAGAGACCGATTTCTTTTTACTCAAATTTGACTAAAAGCTATTCTTTTTCTTTGGGTAACGTATTCTGTTTGCAAATTTGAAAAGGCCGGCCTATTGGGTAACTTCTCTAAGGCGCTTAAATTGATGAAGTTTGCCGTGCTTAGTGTTCAAACATTTAGGGACAATTTTAAGAATGGTCACAAGGTTATTCATTATATACCTTTCTCAATATCCAAAAATGTTGTTTAGGGTTAGTACATTCCCAAGGTGTTTTGACATGAAAGCAACATCGTTAAAGAATCTGTATTACATAATAGGCCTATTCATATTATTAATAATCTGCATAGTAAATCTTTATTGATATTTGCCATGAATTCTGTTTTCTGACTTAAATTAAAAAATATCTGTAAGCCTACATATTTTAAATTGCATATTTTCTTTCGATAGTGTCATAATTGGTACTCATTCTTAACAGCTATATTTTCTCAAGTCTTATGTCGTCATAACTTATGTTTATTTACCACAATTACCCACCTTATATTTTACTTGCATAGAAGCGTTTCCATTGCCGTGGAGATTGGAATAGTAACAAATGACGTAATCTTGGCAACAATCGACCCTAGTGTAACCTGCCTCATCCATCAAATACAAAACACCCACTACTTCAAAACCTATAACAATTTAATTTACCGATTATTGTTTTAAATAACCTTGAACTACACTAAAAAATGCACCCCCGCCCCCCGCCCGTCTGAACAGCAGAGAACAGGTGTTATGACTTTCAAACGTTACAGTGTAGCTAGGTAAAGGGGTGCATACAAGGGAAGGGAGGTTATGACTCCTCAAGGCCATCTACTATGTTTCCCAGCTCAGTCTATTGTACAGAGTTCGAAACTGCTGTTACAAGATTTACAGGGAATGGTACATGACTAAATATTCAATGTATTCAACTGGTTTTCTGAGTTTGGATAAGTCATGTAGACGTGTCTCGTTGTCATTGAACAAAAACAACACGACGTTTTGAAATTTGCAGTTTTCATTGTTCGTCTTCAGGTGAAAAGAAAGTTAAGTAACCAGAAGAATAATAATTTGAGCTAGCTTAAAGTAATACTCTCTGTCTGGCTTCCAGTCATTGCTTTAGGCCAGCTCATAGAGGGCGGCAAAAAGGGAAAGAAAATACAAGATTTTACTTATTTTATAAGTTTTATCCTAGTAAAACGAATTAGGTCTGTATGAGAGACTCATTGAACAAGACTTGGCAAAAAAAAACATCGACTTGAACGGACTGGTGGCTTCTTTCACAAAGATGAAATTAAATTGTAAAACTGTAAAATTATTATAGACTTCTCTGTTAACTTTTTATTTTTAACTTGTCCCTATAGTCCATGTACACTTTTAAAATTAAAGTTATATCTTCTGCAGAATGATCGGTTTCATTTGAGAAGTGCCTAATGAAATAAATACTCTCAATAAGGGTTTCGGGTATAATTATCTATCATAATTATAGTAGTACTAGTTATGTACGTTAAGTATTCTTTATATTGTTTATATTCAGCAAGTTTATTCTGGGTTTCATTGCTTTTATTTTCTGTGCTGGTGTTTTATGTAGTTAGTGATTGTGTGAGTAAATTAATGTAAAAGTATGGTTAAAGTTCAAAAAGAAAAATGCGTAAGAAGTGGTGATTTTGGATGAAGGATTCAATTGAGCAGGGGAAATGGAAACAAAAAGTCTAGGGTGGAGGGGGGCATACAATTGATAACTTGTAAACTGACAATGAAATACAATATTAATCTCTGTACATATAGTACATATAATGAAATATCCATACAACGTCCATAAAGGTCCATATGTCTCATACAATCCTGTAATATATAGATATACATAAAAACACATAACGCTAAAACTTATATGAACTCATGTAACGACCTTTGTACTAGTAGAATAGTAACGTTTCTAAGTCATTCTGTTAGAAAGCCAAGCCCTCATTTTCATAGAGAAATAAACCAGAATCTAATTTAAATGCTAAACCACAACCCGCCAGTACATATTCAGAGAAAACTGTCATTATTGTTAAACAATTATCTCTCGTGGATTGCAAACTGATGAATAATTATTCCACTAAGCAACAACACATTGTTATTCCATACTGTACATGGTTCTAATGAGCAAATGCACTAATCATGTATCCATGATTTGAAACATTTATAGTGACGTACTAATTAACCAACCTGTGTACTTAAATGGGAGACAAGGGGGATAAAGAGAAGTGGAGATATAAAAAGTAAAGTTTGTCTTGTTTAACGAGGCGAAGTTAGAACTACAAAGTCCTCTCTACCACTCAACCTCGACCTTTACCTAGCGTCACTGTATTAGTCAATGTAAGTGGTGACTGCGGGACTCGAAACCGCGCCACCGGGTGATGAGCTCAGGAGTCGCGTGCGATACCAATCCGCATGAAAGAAGACCTGACAGGAAGGAAGGTGAAGATTGAAGATGAGGTGAGGGACAGTGGGATTGTGTACGTATCAAAACTTACTCAACGAATTAATTAAATAATGAGTTCAACGGCAATTGGATGTTTACAAAATTGTGTTACAAAACAAAACTAATATGTGATTAAACATAGATTAATGTTCACCATCCACACTACCCCCACAAGGAGTAAAATGAACGGCGAAAAACGAAATTTAACAAGGATTAACAATCATTGACCATACAGTTTGGAGGACATTCTGTTCATCTTGAACGCCAGGTTCTTGTCTTTACCAAATTTTCCTCCACACCCTCCTTAAAGCGAACGTCTTATATACATTTTATACATTTTATTTCCCAATATACAAAAAACATTGTGTTGGTAATAACAAAAAAACAATTACAACTTATGAACAAAAATTACAAGCCACTACAGTAAATATTATGCCAATTATTGTACAATTTGAATTTAAAACTAGTAAAATGTATTATGGAACACCAGACTTCTAAGTGGTAAGTGAGTGGTCCATAAATTCCTGTAAACTATAAAACTCGTTGGTGACAAGATAATTTCTATTCAAGTAAGTTCACTGATACCCGTGTTTCTATTCCGTTAGCTGCTTATCTCTTGGAATATATTATTTAATTAATTAAACATTAGTAAATGGCTAAAATAGTTCCAAATAGGCTCTAGAATGAGTGGCGGTGGTTCGCGTTACGACGGAAGACCGAGACCAGAGACAGGTGACCGCAATCTATGTATTTGTCATCTAGCTTTGAACAGACGCTGTTCGCGCATGCGACAGAGACAGGGGACACACAGAAGATACCGAGGCACATGTTGGTCGCGGTCTCTCTAGTCTTGGTCACCAGTCGCGGTGCAAACTGCCTTATGTACAGTTAAATATGGCAAAATATTCCACACACTTCAAACCCCTCAGAACACAGGGGGCCAATCTAGAACTTTGGCCTAGGGCGTAAATAATGGCTTATCCGGGCCTGGAATGGACTTACTGCTTAACGTAACTGATACAGTGCTGCAAGTCACATTTTTTGTGATCAGAGTTTCACAAAGTTTGGTACAAATGATTCTTTTGCGAGTATTAAGGTAAGTTCGTTAACCGACAAAAAGGCTCCACCGAAGTGTCCATTGAGATTAAAAAGATTTGTATGCTCTAGTAAATGTATAATAATATTTAAAAATTAGTTTGCTGCTCTTAATAGAGATGCTTTAATATTTTATAAACAAAGAAAATACTTTGCCCTCGGTGCATTATTTGTTTACCATTCCTTTAACTAAAACTCTTTTTATATAAGAGTTTCCATCGAAAAGTGTTTTACCTAATGTCAAATGCACGTTGCAGTTCAGTTTTTCAACAAAAGGTGCAGATAAAATAACATAATTAACATGAAAAGAGTTTCTTTGTAACAGTGGTAATGGCAAAACTCATTATGAGAATTGACATTAAGGAAACAGCCTCAGGTAACATTCATTATTTAGATTACTCTCAATGTTGTGTTTTATAACAGCTGAGAACTCTGGTTTCAAAACATCGTAGAGGCATTTAACAGTATATTTCACAACTAGTACCGAAAACGACCTTTTTCCGTGCAAGAAAATGGTTTCAACACGAACACATGCTTTCTAATTTTCAAATGTCTCAAACAACTCTTTGTTTAGAGTTTGTTGTTGACGATGGGAGAATTTCAGAGTTAATTGCGGTCATTTTCCATCGTTAGTGAGCAAGATAATCACTACGTTTCGGGATCTTCAATCTGATCCCGTCTTCAGGTGAAAAGTAGCCTAAAACATAACACAGAACATTAGAAAATGAGCTAACCTAAAGTAATCAGTGTTAACTGATCTCGAAACGTCGTGATCATCTTGCTCACTAACGATGGAAAATGTCCGCAATTATGGTTAAAACCTCAATCATATCGGAAATCTTTTTAAATAAGGATCTGTCGTCTTTTTGTTTTTGTTAAATCTCACATACTTTGATTCGGAAACCTTAACGGGAAGTAGAGTTTTATTTGAGCTTTGAATAATAATCACGCCAGTAATTATTACCAAAAGTTCTTAAGAACGTACAGTATAACAAAACTAATTTATGAAAACAGGTAATTTTAAAAACTAATTGAGAACGGTTTAGCATAATGTAATTTCCACATCATCAAAACGTGCGTTGAAACAATAACCATTTCAACGCTCGAATGAACGTATTACCATATGCTAATATTCTGTTTCACGATTCTAATTAACAAACGTTAATTAACGCTTAACTTCACAAACGAATATTTTCATATCATTCCCCCGCTTTTATTGACGTTTGAAGTGAATTATATCTTTCCAATTAACGTACGCTATGCGCATTCGGATATATCTAATATATTTGCTATAAAAAAATGCAGAGTTATTTCCTTGTATTGTTAAGATTTAACTGTCCTATTATTTAGTTACTAAGGAATCAAATATTTAGTATGTATGCTAGTTATACTGAGTGACACTCTTTTTATACAGTACTTTTACCTATGGCGTTTTCTTATAAAGAGCAATCCAAATTGTTTACATTTAAATTTCTCCACTGACACCGGACTCAGTTAAGGCCAAGATCTACCCGCATCATTCTTTATTAATTTCAATGTAAAGTAAGAATACCGATTGTTTTCTTTTAGTTTCAAATGTTGAAATAATGTTATTTCAACAAGCACCGTATTTTTTCATGTAACTTTTGTATTGATTTCAAACGCTACGACTTTTTATGAAGTTTTGACTCTTTTAGTGAAAAGGAGGATAACTTTCTTGTTTTAATCAATAGAATCGGATGAAAAACTACAGAAAATATGGGTCATGATATATATTCAAATATTGACCAGCTGACATCCCCCCCTTGGCGCACCTCAAAATAAAAAGAATTTAACACAAATTCAACGACGATGCAAAGACAATTGTTTTTGTATTTTGACTCATTTATTTATCATACCAATTTAAAGATGACGCAAAATCAGTTTTAAAATGCCATATTTCACATACAGTTTATTTTGAATGACAAAACTTTCCTCAAAATACTTTTAGGGAAACATCACAACCCTATAACATATAACCAATAGGTATTTTTGAAGAAAACTTTGAACTCAAAATAAATGTAAGGAAATTTTACATTTTAACCCGATTTTGTGTCATCTTAAATTTATAGCAAATAAACGAGTTGATAAAAAGATGTTTCTGTTCCGTTGTTTGTTGTTGCACCCCTTTATCTTTTGAGGGGCATCAATGGGGTTTGTGGTTTCAAAACATTTGCAGGTCTTTTGGGGTTGGCATGACGAATAGTACGTCAAAACAAACTTCCACTAAAATCCTCCCAGCGTTTTAAAAATCTCAGCCAATTGTAGCCCAAAAGGGCAATTTTTGCTCTGTTTTACACCATATTTTTCCACTTTTTATCTGATCTTATTTAGGATATTTCACAATCAAGCTTATGGAATGTTATGTCCAAATCCAAATGGGGCGAATTTTCGAATTTTTACTTAAAATAATTAAATATTTTCATTTTGTAATCATCACTTATTTAAATCAATACAAAAGTATATGAACAATAATTCTGAGTAATTTGTTCCATGCTTATTCAAATTTTACTATTCTCCGCAAACAACATTTAACAATTTCTGCCCAAATCAGCTCCAAAATTTTGTGTTTGCTTAGTTTAACATTAAGGCTTATGAATAAACTTGCGATGGTGGTGGAATTACTTCTCCTTCACTTTGAGACACCGTAGATGGGGCACTGGTGAAGCGAACCCGGTTTGCAGATCATCCAAAGTTCATCCGCCATCCCTTTGTCGCCCGCTAACGTTCCGCGACAGTTTACATTTGGGAACCCCCACCTTGAATCCTCCCAACTGAATAATGTATGGTTCTCGATTTAATGTAATCAATCATTGTTTGTTTTAGGAGCAATTTTTACCTTTTATGAATTAGAATTTTTTAAAAGCTGGCACCTGACTAAAAACCTATTTACAAAGTCCATGGCACTTGTGTACCTCAAAAGCTCGTGGGTGATTTTGGTTTTCATTAAGATTGTTTTAAGCTGATATGAATTGCATATATTTTGTGCAGGCCAATATTTTAACCATGATCCCCCTCGGCACAATGCTTCGACGTTGTATAATCCCATTAATTAGAAATTATTAAACAGCAACAGGAGCGGCTTCCAGTTTGTCAAGTGATGGAGAAATTATTTTGGTTCCAAACCTGCTATGGATCGGAATGTAATCCCAAGGCTGGCTTGCCAGGTCTAATGACCATCTCAGCAAACGCTAACAATAACCGGATCAACAAAGTCTTGTTTGATGACAAAAGTGGACCTTGTTGATCAACAATAGTAAAGCAAGTCAATGATGGAATGAAGAAGAAAAATATGGCTGTACATAGTGAAAGGAATCAATGGCACTTGTAACTAAAAGCACACTTCCAGCTGATACCTCTCTGCATAACTTGTTTGTGCAGCAGTCAATGGTGTAATTAATTACTCTATTGTTGCTACATGTAGTGCATAACAGCAGCCATTGTTCCCGGCTTGTTCCCATCAATCAGGCACTTGTAACTACAAACTAGCACACTTCCAGCTGATATCTACCTCTTCACCTGCATAACTTGTTTGTGCAGCAGTCAATGGTGTAATTAATTACTCTATTGTTGCTACATGTAGTGCATAACAGCAGCCATTGTTCCCGGCTTGTTCCCATCAATCAGGCACTTGTAACTACAAACTAGCACACTTCCAGCTGATATCTACCTCTTCACCTGCATAACTTGTTTGTGCAGCGGTGCAATGTAATTACTCTATTGTTGCTACATGTAGTGCATAACAGCAGCCATTGTTCCCGGCTTGTTCCCATCAATTGTAACTACAAACTAGCACACTTCAGCTGATATCTACCTCTTCACCTGCATAACTTGTTTGTGCAGCAGTCAATGTGTAATTACTCTCTATTGTTGCTACATGTAGTGCATAACAGCAGCCATTGTTCCCGGCTTGTTCCCATCAATCAGGCACTTGTAACTACAAACCAGCACACTTCCAGCTGATATCACCTCTTCACCTGCATAACTTGCGGCAGTCAATGATGTAATTAATTACTCTATTGTTGCTACATGTAGTGCATAACAGCAGCCATTGTTCCCGGCTTGTTCCCATCAATCAGGCACTTGTAACTACAAACTAGCACACTTCCAGCTGATATCTACCTCTTCACCTGCATAACTTGTTTGTGCAGCAGTCAATGATGTAATTAATTACTCTATTGTTGCTACATGTAGTGCATAACAGCAGCCATTGTTCCCGGCTTGTTCCCATCAATCAGGCACTTGTAACTACAAACTAGCACACTTCCAGCTGATATCTACCTCTTCACCTGCATAACTTGTTTGTGCAGCAGTCAATGATGTAATTAATTACTCTATTGTTGCTACATGTAGTGCATAACAGCAGCCATTGTTCCCGGCTTGTTCCCATCAATCAGGCACTTGTAACTACAAACCAGCACACCTTCCAGGATATCTACCTCTTCACCTGCATAACTTGTTTGTGCAGCAGTCAATGGTGTAATTAATTACTCTATTGTTGCTACATGTAGTGCATAACAGCAGCCATTGTTCCCGGCTTGTTCCCATCAATCAGGCACTTGTAACTACAAACTAGCACACTTCCAGCTGATATCTACCTCTTCACCTGCATAACTTGTTTGTGGTCGGTTCTAGTGGATTTGTTTGTTTTTCTCTCATTTACAATGTGAATTATGGATCTGTGCAGATTGCTTGAGTCTGAAATAACTTTATTACCTCGAAGACTGAGAGAGTAAATTTTAAGCAAATGTTTTCCTTCAAAAACCATAATACTTAAAAAACTTAACTGAAAGAAATATTAAATTGTTTAATGTTTGTACTTAATTAATTTTTATTTATTGAGGTTTGTAGATATGCACAAAGTTATTTTATTTGTATAGAATGTACGTAAAATTACTCAAAGGAAACCACACGGCATAACATTATTCAAATTTGAACTCAAAACTTTTAGTTAAAAACAAAATTTTAAAACTTAAAATAATTAAGTCACACTTGATTATTTACCGTAATATTGTTGAAACGGTTTAAGTTTTCCCAATTTTTTCATTGGTTTTTAAAGCAAAGAAAGCTGTTATTACATGGAAATATGTAATACTGCCATGACTTTTTGTACAAATAAATCAGTAAGATATATTTTCAAAACATGTTATAAGTTTTGAAACGTTTATGTTCTGGAGTTTAAAAAAACTCTTTAAAATCAAATATTTTCAAACTCAAGTTTAAAATAAAAAGATTGATTAATCTCAACTTGAACAATCACTTCTCACACTTGCTTAGAATGAAATTCATACATCTTTTACAAAGAAATGTCTTAAAAACATCTGACTGTTAGAAAAGTTACAGTTACCGTTACGCTAAGTGTGGAAAGTACGGAGTGAGAGTCGCCTTTCAACTCGCATTCATCTGTTATTCATGGAGGGTTGGTCTCTGAGAGGGATTTATTTTCATTTCAAGTCACTTTTAAGGGCTCTCCACCAATTGATATTCCGTGGGAATGCTACCTCTTTCTATAATTGATAACTGATAATGGAGGGGGTTGAAATAGCAGTCGAGACTGTTTGTCTTGATTTGCTTTTCTTTGGGATCAGAAGAAAAATTATTACTATTTACTTTTAGCCGTCATTTACAGGGACAGAAGACGGTGTTATAAACTTGAGAAAAACGTTTTATGTCAAAAAAGAGGTCCACTCTGGGCACCACTTATAACATTTGGTCAAAAAAAAAATTCAAACACTGTTTTTAACCAGTTAATGTATTTAAATCAAAAATAGAAGCATAAAGCTATTGAAGTTGTTGCATATGAACTCTGAAACTTGGACTTTGGTCAAACAATAAATTATTAGTTACATTTATAAAAACTTGAGTTTTCCATAAGAACATAGAAACCGAATAGTCGTAATAAATATTTTATTTAGCATGGACATTTTACATTTTTGCTGTTATATGCTGAAGTATTATTTAATGGCTCTATGCTTCTATAGAACCACTTTTCCCGTTTTGGTACTTAATTCTACTTAAAACACAAGGCAAATTTTTTGAACCGAAATGGCAGCTGTTTTATGGTTGTTGCTATTTTATTTATTTTTGCTGCTGACAAAATAAACGATATCTAAAAATTAAGTCAATTTCAATGCACTTGTCCCTTGTGCACTTTTTGCACTTGTTAGTTTTTTTTTTATATTTCAAAACCTGTCACTTTGCTTTTGCAACGGGGATTATTGAAAGAAGAGAATTTTAAGAAATTGGCAATAATATAAATTGAAGGAACTTAGTCATGATAAAAAGGAGCGAAGTGAGCCCAGATTTTCCAGGGAATAGTGCAGATTAAACTCCCATTTAAATAACATGGTATATGACGCCAATCAAAAGTGAAACAGAGTGTATAGAACAACTGTTGCTTCTTTCTAGTATTGTTTGAAATCATCAATAAATTATCATTCTTGTGATTAAACTAAAGTATTGTTGATTTGTTGCTAAATTTGAATAGGTTGGTAAATAAAGTTCAAGTATGGGAACAATAGTTTATTTTACAAACATCAAAAAGTATGGTACATTTAACAACATTCACTTTAGCCCAGAAGGTTGATAATCAAAATGTCAGAAGTATACTGTATTTATAAAAATTAAATCCCCAAACAAAACATGATTTTTATAGTTTCCAACATTGCACTGATGAAAGTTTTAACCTCAACAATAATATTGAGCACTTAGCAAATGTTCAAGATATTTGACAAAAAACTCAAATTAGATATGTTCCTGTAAAACTCTTAAGTTGACATTACAAAGTATATAACCTATTAAATTCATTTCAAAAGTCTTAAAACATTCTGGCAAATTTCAGATGTCCACTTCTGGCTATCTCTAAAAGTGAAATAAGAATGCATGTAATCCATCCCAGACATATATTTTTTTTTTTTCTTTTTATTTCAAACGATTAAATTGTCAAAATGTAGAAAAACATAAAGTGTTGTAGAAGGGTAACAAATGAAGAAACATTGTTGGTGAGGCTAGAAACCACCTTGAATCTGTTTGGCTCAAGCCGTACGACAATTACAAAAATGTTTCTTTAACTTAAGTACTCATTTTCCGCGATTGAAAAGTATTGCAGACATTTCCAGAGTTTTTATGTGCAATCTTAAGGTTTTGGAATTTGCAGTCCTCAAGTGAGAAGAAGCCTTAAGATTTATGATCATGTTGTTTGTTTGTGTTTGACAAGTCAGCTTAAGATGATTACTTCAAGGCTAGCTCACTTTGTGACTGTTAGGTTTCAGATTTCTCCTCGCCCGAAGATGGATGCACAAACTAATGCCCACAAGAAGTATGAAAACAAAGAACAATTAATTTCAAACCCCTTAATTTTCACATTGTACTATTTTGCTCAGTGATTAAACATGTATGTCTTTTACATAATAAGATGTTTTTGAGGACAATCATTGCAACAAGCACCAAGAGAGGATGATACTCTTCAGCATCGTTGAGGGTTGAGGGTGTGATGACGACGCGGGAATGTTACCGCTCCGGACCGCTCACAGAGTACACCCTACACGTCCTGTCGTCACTGGCACTCAACATTGTGTTTCCATCCCTGCAACATCGGCCCATGTTAACCATCAACAAGCTGGGAGAACTCAACTAAACAGTGGGTGTACTTTAGAAAGTTAAACTTCTCAGAGAACAAAGCGGGTTCCCATTTTAAACTGTCAAACCATTCAATAACCATGTTGAACGGTATGCCAGTGTGGCAATAACAAAAAAAACCTTTAAAAGGACTAAGAAACTTAGATAGTTAGGGCTAAGCTTGATTCGAACAAAAGTGAAAGGTGTTTGAATAATACCTAATAATCTTTGTTTGCCCAATAATTTAACATTTTATTGGATAGGGATGAAAGAACAGTGCAGTCCATGCACTTTTTTCTAAGAAAACCCAAAATGTTAATCAAACTTTTCCACCAAAGACATTTAGGGTTAAAAAGATATTTCAAATATCTGGCACCCCTATATTTGAGGGCTACTTATTGCATAAACAAAAAGGAAAAAAGAAAACTATGAAGTACCCTGAATAGTTTAATTTGGACAATACTAGTTTAAGGCTTACTCTACAAGCTTAATACACTTGAAAATGGGCTAAGCCCTGAAACTAGTAGTGTCCAAATTAAAATATTCAGGGTACTTCAAAGTTGTCTTTTTTCCCTTTTGTTTCTGGCACTAACATTGACAAACACCAATCACTGTAAACGTTAATGATATAAACTATCAAACAGCCGAACTTACGCAGACAAACAAATGTCCAGGATGGTGTCTCGATGGCCGCAGAGCACCGTCTGTAGGGTGCCGTTGCGAGCATCATACACTCTGACTTTGCCCTCCAGTCCTCCTACGAACACGACAGAGCTGTGTCTATCCCACACCACACGGCAGATACCGGTCGCCTGCTCACACCGATGTCTTATCACCTGCACATGCAAAGCAACAAGTCATGAGTCCAGTGAACAACGGACACCAGTCACAGGTAGACATTGAGACCACTGAAAGATCGGTGCCAAATCCAGTTACGTTGCAAGAGTCATGGTCACTCCCATCGATACCGTGTGTAGAAATGCAGCATCAGAAATAATGATTATTAAAACCTTCTCTTGACAGACTCAAATCAGCACAAATCTCTCAGTTATGAAGATCAAAGACTGTTTGATGTAAACAACTCATGAAAAGCTCTAATTAGAGTGTTAAGACGCATTGAGGCACATTTTACAGTGAAAGAGTAGTATTACTGTTATAGCTGTGATTAAATTTGGGCCAAAATGTACAGTAAAACCTGTAAATACCACCTGCTCATCGATAGAGATATTAACTCTCTAAAAGTGCTAATCAAAATTAAAAGATGGCAAAAATACTACCTCAAAGTAGTGTTATACTCCTCCTATTGAGAATCAGCATACTAACAAAAAATGGTAATCAGGGGAAAAGATATTTCTACAGGGAACGGTTGTATGGTGGTAATTTTCCGCAGTTTATATTTGAAATTTCAGATTGTCTTCTACTACAAATAAAACTTTTGGCTTTGCACAACTATCAATCAACATGAGTGACTAATTGCTGACAGTGCTTGATTTCACATTACAAGTTACATAGGTAAAATAAAAAAGCACTTGATAACTAATTTGTTCTTAATGTTTCTAGCAAAAAAGTATTAGACACCAAAACCATTGTAAATAAGAACAATACAGTTTTTAAGAGACTGTTTATTTCAAAATTGTCACCTGTCTGACAAAGTCCACGATGTAGAGTTTGCCTCCGAGAGTACCAGCGGCTAAGAGGGGCAGGGAAGGATCTTTGCTGAACTTGATGGCTTCGACAAAAGCGTTGGGTTCTTCAGGACTGGCACATTGGTAGCTCCAGAGGATCTGGTCAACAAGACAAGTCCACATGTGAGTTTAGAACCAAACAATGAAGAACTTTAGAAAACCAACAGAGAAAGCCTGTTGAGGATGCAAAAGTGTTGTCTGCAAAATCCACTTTATTGAAGAAAGAGTAGTTTTGGGCCACGAATTATATTCTATGGTAAAACTCTTTCTTTCCTGTTCATCAATTCACACAGAAATATCCGCAAACGGAAGTGTGCGTGGATGGATAAGTGATCAACCTGAAATTCTAAAAACAAGTTTGAGTTAGTAGCTTATGCAGTTGAGGTGGGAGCTAGAGGACTTCCCGCCAAATCATTATATGGTTTGTTCAAAGAACTTGGCTTTAGCAGAAGGCAAACGAACCTATTCTTACAAAGAATTTCCAAGGCAGCCCTTGAAGCATCTTATAGGTTGTGGTTGAGAAGATCCGAGCAGTGGATGCCCGGTGAGGGGAGAGTTGCAGCTGCACAAAGCGCTTTAACCCACCAAGCCAGGTCTCAAGTCCTGGGCCGGGCAAAATAACTAATTCTGATCAGGAATTAACATCTTGGTGGACCTCTTAGGAGTGAGACCACTTTATGCTCTGCTAATTTCAAACTAGGAAGATATCACAGTAGAAAATATATATCTCAAAGTATGAAGAGAAATTAATTAGACTAGAGTCCCGCTTATCCGAACCCCGCTAATCCGAAAATCCGCTTAATCCGAACACTGTTGAGAAGAAAAAATTATCCGATTTTGAGTGGGTAAAATGAATAAAACTGGTTTTCCAATTACTGTATCATACTTTATGTGTTTAATAACAGACTCCAAAATACAGTAGAATCTCGATTATCCGAGATAATTGGGACCAAGACCACCTCGGATACGAAAAAACTCGGATATCACGGGTTAAGTGTAGTTAAGTGCTTCACCAGGAAAAGTGACAAAAGAGAAGAAATCAGACTGTCCAGCTACGAGCCAACAGAGATGAGGGGTGAAGGCAAAGAAAGAGATGACAGATGGTGAGGACAAGGAAGAGAAGGAAGCAGGAGCGGGATTACATAGCCAATCACAGCATTTTCTCTGTAAGCTTGTGACATATTTCCTCACCTCATCTCCATTTACTCAATGATTAATTTCATTTGACAAGTAATGTTTTTATACCGGTACTAGTTTGGAATTACAGTAAATTGCAAAGGTTTTAGTACAAAAGATCTAGAATTTGATCTAGTAGGTGTACAAAATGGATGTTTGGTTCTGTCTGAGATCGGCCAACCTGATAATGGCTGCCGGCCACCATTGAAAATGCACTCAGCACGGATGTAGGGGGGAGAGGGGTTGTTTACTTGGAACTGCTCGCCACTAGTTCCTTATCTTATCTTCACCAGAAGTACAGTACACACCCTGCCGCCACATCATCTTTGTACTGCCGTCATAATTATCTACGTACGTTACTTCCGCACTGTTTTGTATTCCAGTGTACTACAGCATTCAAACACACAGTTTCTTACATTTAAATATAAAATATTAGTCACTCAAACTCAATATATGACTTTATAAGGTCAATATATGATAAATCTATCAATATTGCCTAAAATCCGTTTTCTTAATCCGAATTTTCGCTAATCCGAACAGGGTTCGGTCCCAATTAGTTTGGATTAGCGGAACTCTACTGAAAGTAAAAATTAACAACTAAAATTTTCTTTGATCTTCTCCACTCTTGGACCACGTACACACTCATCCCGGTAGAACGCATTGCTGGTAACATGCATCCCTGTGGCACGCAGGCTACCCTGATACACCTATCCCGGCGTTTTTCACCGAGTTGCACAAAATGGTTTTCATCAGGCCTCAGTATGAGTCAGAGTGTTCTTTTGTGCATACCATGTTGTCGAAAGTGATGCTAGTGTGTGTATTATAGCCCACAAATAAGTCTCATCTCTTTCCTGTAATGTTGAACAGTGCCAGTCCTCTCGTACATAGCAATTCCAACATCAACCCAAACTCGTTCATAAATGTTTTTGTCTGAAAATTCAAAGTTCTTTTTCTTTCAAAGCATGGGTTTGACGCAACACACTCATAAATTTGTTTGTATCGAACATCACTGTGCCTGTCACAAAACAACACAATCAAGGTTGCCATCTGGGTCCTTGCTGAATGCTGGTGAAACCCATTGCATTCACGTAGTGTGAACCCTCTTATATAAAACCATGTATTCGTAACGCTTCCGGCGGGAAGCAGACTACCGGGAGCGTGCTACCGGCATGAGTGTGAACGTAGCCTCATTGACTAGCCTTGACTACCTTGAGAGGTTGTGTCTTGAAGAGGTTGATTTTGCCGTCTCTCCACCCGAAGCAATGATATTATTGTCAGCGTGACTGTCCAGGCAGGATACTGCAGAATTGTGAGCTTCCCCTGCAGCCACGGTTCCTTGCACTATCCCCGTCTTCAGCTCAAACACCTTGAGAACTCCGTCAGAGTAGCCCACTGCGGTTCTACGTCCTAAACAGTAGATAGAGAACATATAAGGCAAATATTTGACAGGAGTCTTTTGTGTGTCATCAACTGGTGGTTTTCACTAAGTTTCGTCGGGTGGGGTCAGTGGAAAAATTCTAAGTCAGTCGTTAGTTTTGTACTATTGTACACTGTCCAATATCAAAACTCTCTCTCACTGGAGGGTGATTTTCACAAATACCATACAAGTAAACTAATAGAAATAACTTTGCAATACCTGTACATAGATTAAGGTTTTCTGGAAAAAAGTTAACGTGCGTAGGAATTAAATGTTTCAATGCTCTTACGTCTGAAATTATTTGTTATCAAGACTGCTGTACTCAATAAGAGAATCTTTGATTTAAAACAATTTTTTTAGTTAGTTTTATTGTAAACTGTACCAAATTTAGAACTTAATAATAATTATAAACACCATTCATTGTACTTGTAAACAAGTTCTGAATCAAGTTGATTTTCATTTCATTTAATGAAAATTGTTTTTCAGAAGGTAAGACCTAAATTCCAGCTTCCACAAACCATCACTACTACTGATTAATATCTAAGGCTTCCGGTTTACACCATGTCACAGTTGAAATACAAATACTACTAAACGTTTCGACCTCGCTGTGGAGAGTCATCCTAAGTAGCTGGTTGACTGGCTGAGACTGGATTGGCCGGCCGTGTCGTCTTCTAATATACCCAAGCGGTGTTGGGTGGGGGGGGCTGTCACCTGGTTGTCGAACTGGATTGGCTGGTTTCAATAGGACTTCTGAAGAACTGGCTGCAACTTTTGATTAATCCCAAGTAGTGGCAAATGCAACTGACCAGCCACCGTGAGCTTTCGCGACTACAGATTGGCCAGAGTACGATCAGTGCCCTAGTGGCCTTCCCACTAGATTAGTTTCGTTAGCGGCACACTGATCAGCCACTGTCAGCATTTGCGACTACAAATCTGTCTCGGGTAGCATCTACAACCTTGTCAGAGTTCAGACTACAGATTGACTGTCACAGGTACTCAAAGTCAATGTTAAACTGACATGCTGGGGAGCATAGAGATTGGCTGCTTTGAGGTATACAACTGTTATTAGTTATTACTTACATTTTGACTGACACCGATAGTTTAAGTAGCAGTATGGTGTTCCAGTGTTCTTTAACCCTGCGTTGGGTGCTCCACGGAGGTTTCCTCCGTGTCTTTTTTCTTTTGTATTAAAATTCAGGTTTTTTTGTGTGGCGGTCTAAGGTCGGGTGTACCTCACGCGCCTCTTCCTTGGAACCCCCAGCTACGCCATTTTCTTAGTTTTAACAAAAGGGGTCAGTGTGACTTAGTAGCGTACTGGACGTTTCGTCCGTGGCCCGATCACAAACTACAGTTGCTGGATGAAACCTCCGTGTGAGCCCTTCTGTGTGATGGTTTATGTTAGTTTGAAAATCAACTTGTTGTTTCGTTACAGTGCTTAATTTTTAGTTCTATAAGATGGAGAGGGAAGAAGATCGTATTTCAAGACTTTTGGACATTGCGGAGGGGGAGGAACAGTACAAAATTGTAAATAGACCGAGAGAAGAGTTAGTGCGTGCGTTGTTTCCTGATGAGTTAGTTCCATATTGATATCGTTGCATTTGTCTTACAATTACCTTAAAAAATAATTGTTCAAACCCATTCATTGAATGTTGCCACCTTGTATCGATTTACTATTTAATTTTTACTTTGTAATATTTGCTAACCGTATGTTGTTTTTTGTAGGGCTCACCATCTTAATTTACATTTTTTTAAACTAAATTTTGTAGTAAACGATAAATAATAATTTCTTATATGTACTCTTATTCAAGTTTGTTATCAATAAACTTGGTGTTCAAAAAAAGACATTTTTTTCACACCTGGAGGAAACCTCCGCGAGCGCCCAATGGTGTTTTAAATTTTAAGCGCCCGACGCAGGGTTAAACATCACAATATCTGCCTAAATTTAACCTACACCAACTAACTTAGCACTAGTTTTCTCTTTTAGCTAAACTCACCGTCAGGCATGATGATCCCACAGTCGGAGGAGGTGGCGTGGCCCGGGATCACTTTGCACTCTCCGCCGGTATCCTCCACATGAACAGCTCCCCCGTGGTGACTGCACACAGCAGTGCGTTTGTCCCGTGATGCCACTGCACCCACTAACCACACAAAGCATACATTTAAACACACAACTCTCCTCCTAGCGCCAAACATTCATCTGAAACCTCTCTAATAAGAACGATTATTTCTAATTGTTTTAATATAAAGTAAATTCAAAACTACTGGCTTAGTTTTAATAATTTATTTTATAGGTATAGGGCCTATCTTATTACAGCCAGAAGTGAGATTCTCCAATTTTTATTTTAATACTTGTCTAAATCTTAATTTAAATACAAAATGAATATGTTCACAAATCTCAGCTATTTTTGGGGTGGCAAATAAGTTCACTTAGATACAAATGTTAGTTTTAATTATTTCCAGCTGGTTTTTCAATACCTTGACTTTTTCTAGATAAATAGAATTCATCGACTTTCCCTGTTTCCCCTTACCTTCATAGCAGTTTCGTACGCAGGAGTTGAACTAATTTCTACAATTAATAATCCTTAGGTGAAAACCCTGGGATTTCCCTCGCTAAAAAGTTGCTATTGGCTGAGTGAGTTACCAAGCTGGATCGGCAAAACAGACAAAGTCTGGTAACAACTAGACGCAGAACACCTACTATGGCTGTTGAAAAAGAACTAAAATCTCAAATAACGCAATGTGTCTTAACCCTTTGCGGTCTCATTCTCCCCAGATAAAACCCCAATCCCCTGTAAGAAAAAAAATTCAGCAAAACCGTTTCTAGTAATGGGTGCATTACCAGTCATTGAACCACTCTCTGCTGGGATTTAGTGCCTCCCTAAGCTCAAAAGTGCCACTCGCTCTCACTGGATTTGATGAGCCATTTTCTTTTCAGTGATCCTCAGCGGGTCATTGTGGCCCCCGCACCCGGAATGATCTAATGCACTAGCATTGCACTGTACCAGAGCGCACTCGGTGGGATTAACCCGCAGACAGACAGGGGCCAACTGTCCGCACTATAACCACTAAACCACCGGGCTGTTTGTCGTGAACTGTCAAACTCACACTTGAGTTGCCGTCGAGGGGGGAGGGAGTGATAGTTTCCGTGTTCTCGGCTAGGTGCCGTTAGTGTAGTATAGTCCTCGCATATCACAGACTGTTTCAACCGTCTCCTATACTCAAAAAAAGAAATAGCGTTTGTCAACATATAGTCGACACGAGACCTCAAAGGGTTAAACATTGTATTGTAATTGTACCAAGAGGGCTGACCCCAAATATGAGTTTTCTTGATCAAATACCTTTTTAACTTAGCTTTGAACCACAATATATCCCGCCAAGCATTTATTTTTCAACCAACAATACACTACTCAAATTGTTACTCACAGAGATGTCTCCGACAGAAGCGCTCCAGATTAGAGTGCGAAAGGACAATTTCCACACCTGAATCAGTCCACTCATGTCTGCCGTGGCAACGTACGAGCCGTCGAAATTGAACGCAGCCATCGTCACACTGTCCTGAAACACAAAGCAACAATTCAAAAAACAAAAATAATAATTAATGTATTTTACTTTTACTATTTTATAACAATTTTTTGTCATTACTCTAGTAAGATTGTAAAAGTTAAGACTGTAAAAAGTAGTTGTAAGACTTTTATTTTCCTCAATTCTACTTTTGAATTTATAGTGGGAACATAGTTTTACCGCCAGAGTTATTACTTGGTAATTTCAGGCAACACAAAAACCAAAATTAAACTGAAACAATCAAAATATCAATAAATTAAAATAAATAACAATATCAATAACATTCTGATAAACTGGGTTATTGTGTAACATTGTTTAAAATAATATACAACATTTGTGATGAATTGCAAGTTCCATACGGTTAGTTACTAAGCAAATATGCAACTTCAGGTCGCAACTGTACGGATAACTCTTATGGCCCTAAGCCTTGAATCGTCTAAACAACTGGCGGACCATGTCAGCCTTACAACTGAAAACATTGGACAGTGATTCTACGGCCTGGTAGTTTTTCCTTGAACTTTTCACCTGATTTAATATTTTAGACCCCCTCATTAGTTAGCCGATAATGGCTATTTTTGGCAAGTTCCTTTTTAATATTATATACAGTGTTTCCAGCACTCTTTTTTTATTTGTTGCTTTATTTAGATTTTTTTCTCAAAATGTTGCCTTAGTTAATATTGGCTTGACCAGGTGGTTCAGATCTGGGCTGGTTCACTGTTTGATTGACAAACAAATCCAGAAGAGTGGTTTGTCGTTTGCAACGGGTAAAAGACCGGACGAAAGCCCTTGAAAACGCGCTACGTTTATAGGTGCCATAAACGTCGGGAAGTGCGGAAGACTGTGTATATGTGTGTCTGTGTGTCTTTTATAACATTAAGATCTCTACAATCTTCAAGACATCTTAGTCTTCCGCTAACCTTAAGGTGAGTGAGGCCCAAAAAATCAGAGTTTATTAAATCCAGAGGACAAAGGACCCAAGGGATGAAAAAAACCCAAAGGACATGATGATATTTTACTGATAGCAAAAAGCACGTAAAAGATTAGTTGAAATAGTTAGGACACAAGCATGTACAGACACAATGCGGTGGGTCATGCAGGCTTAGCAATGCAAATTTATCAGGTTTAGCCATGGGAATCTGACTCGGAGAATGTTAAGATATTAAGTATGTATTTTTCCACATTTTTTATCTAAACCAGAATGAAATATCTAAGAAATTTCTGTTATCAGTTTAAGCCAAAGATTTTATATTCTAAATATGTTTCAAACACAATAGGTACAGGCGGTTTTTTTCTGTAACACAAATCAAACAAACTTACTTGGTGTCCCTTGCACTCCATGAGTATCTGTCCTTGTTGAATCTCCCAGATGTACGCCTTGTCATCCTCTCCACCTGTCACTGCTATGTTGTTATTCATCGGATCCAGTGCGCAGCAGAAAACTGCTCCTAAAATGAGTATGGCATTTGATTAGGACTTTCAAAAGATCCACAGAAAATTACAGGACTCTCGGGAAATCACCAAAAAACCTACAACTCTCATAAGTTTTGCGGTTGAAAATAACACTCTCAGAAGATTCACAGAAGTAATAACTCACTAAGATTTCGCAGAAGAAATAATATAGGACACCCTGGGAAAAGATATGACACAATAACAGAAAGAGAACATTGACTTCTAGAAGATAGCTAGCTGGCATGTCTTCGGTGGTGTTACTCTATTTTCAGTTGAAGCTGTTCACCTAACATTAATTTCAGAGTCAATTAAGGTTTCACTGAAGACCGAAGATGCTCAACATTAGATATATATAATGAAAATTAATTTCTAAAAATGTAGACTTGTTCTTTCTTGTTTTCGTTGTGTAACAGAAGAATATATTAGCCGATTGGCAATACCCTGAAATAATGAAAATTAATTATAAATATAAAAATTAATATTAAATAACTTTTATTGGATGAGGTTTTTTAAGACAATGCCTTTATCTCCAATTTTAGTGTGGACCTGAAGATAAAGGCCTTGTTCAAAACAAATTATTTAATGTTAGTTTTTTTTTATATTTAGAACTATTTTTCACTCCGGTTTTACTGATGAACTTTTCCGTTTTGTTTACAGAAGTTACTAAATACAGTAGGCTACTGTAAGTGTTTTCTTATCTTAATGTAGCTGAAATTTAAGTTCAACAAGATACCATTACCTTGGCCTATGGGCCTTTGAAGCCCTTTTAAACACTTACCAGTATGTTTTTAAACACAAAATCAGCATCATCTTGAATCGGAGAACTGGGATTCTCTGGATTGTTGGCTTCATCTTGTTCCTCTTCACTTGCTTCTTCTTCTTCTCCTTCTACCACACCTTCATCTAACACAATCTCTTCTAATTCGTCTTCATTTAACTCTATCATCTCCTCCTCTTCTTCCTCCTCTCCAATGTCACTATTATTGTCGTTCATTATCTCTGTAACAACGAAACGAACTAGTAAATGTAAAAACAAATAGTTAACTTAGATTGAGCTGGCCACTAGCAATTTAGGGTTTGTTTTATGTCTTGAACATAAGTGAGGGCTAGTCAAGTAGTTATCATTTCTAGATCACGCTAATAAGAACGCTAACACCATTCGAAGCTTTCGGTAAACTGGCTGGAAAAACTAGCACAGTAAAGCTGAAACTACTTGTTTACAAGTTAGTACTTATACAAAATCTAATAGTGAGTTTGGACAAATAAGGGTTGTTAAAACTAAAACAACTGCATAGCAAGCTAATTTCTTCTTATAAGTAATAAGTTTTTCCCATACCCTAAGCGTTTAGAAATGGATTGAGATAGTAATCACAAGCTCACGATGTTTTGTCGACCTCTGCACCGGTTAGGGCAATATTACGTGCAACCCTTTGCAGCAAGTCTTGTATCAAATGAGTGACACTACCAACGCTTTTACTTTTCTATTTTGGCAACATAAGTATCAGAAGTAATTAGCGTGATACAAACTGGATAATCATTTTGATTGCAATGTGCTAACGCTAAAAACTAAATTAATAAGAAATAGCTTGTAGCCCCTATTAATCCTTCAGTATGAAAAGGTTGCACATTATTTTCATCGTATGCCTCTATCGCACTACCAAACACTGCTAATACAGCCAACTACAAAAAATAAAGCCAAGCCACAAGGTTGGGTTTTCATTAACACTGTTGCTCTGCCTATCTCTATTGTAATTTTGAGGTACCCGTAGCCTACGTAGCACAAGTTATTCTCAGGCTTGAATTGTCTCATCAACTCAAGCTAAAAATAATCTCAATTAGGGCTATCAACTCTATGATTTAGTTAAACACAAAACCACTTCTGTAGGTTTGTTAACATTTTGTTAAAATTGGAACCATCCTACCTAGTAACTGAAAACTTACGTCGGTTACTGATTTCAAGAATATGTAATGGTAGCGTTGTTAGGTTAGGCTAATGTATTATGTAACCGGTTAAAAATTAATTATTTTTGATTCACCAACTATATAATACTGTATTGCACAATAAAAAAATGTGTTCCTACTTCCTTCCAGTTCCGCAGCTCAGAGTTCCTCCACCTTTTCTTTTCAGTTTTCATGTTTGCCCTTTCCACGCAGCTTAACTCAGCCGCTGCTGTAAAAAATCATTGAATTTTCATTATAAATCTGTGGACGATAGCACCATTGATTTAAATGTATATTTAAAGTCAATGGTAGCATAGAAGGGCCGTCATTCCTCACTGCTCTATGTTCATGTGACTATGTGAGGGACTGTTCATCACTTAACGCGAGAGTGATAAGTTGATAGCACTGCAATTACTGCATTTGAATAATTTTAATTTTTTGTACGCCTACAATGCATATTGTAGGCATTTCAGACGCCAGATCGGGAGAGAGAGTCCTTGGCTATGGGGTCTCTCAGGGCCCCATACTAAGTCCTCTGCTCTTTTTGATATACGTCAACGACGTTGGCTCATCGGTACACTGGACATCTCGTCCAATGCGCTTGAATGTTTCAAAGCAAAATCAATAAAAGATCTTGAAAAATCACGTTCGTCGAGCTCAACAAATCAATTTAACATTTCAACGAGCTCAATCTCAAAACGAACCCAACCAAATCATCATTTATTCACTTCCGCTTACGGCAGACAGGCGAATCATAGTCCGACCGTTATGTTGGATGAGACCGAAGTCGAAGAAGTCTACTTTCGTAAAATCTCGGAATCCACCTTGATCGAGGGTTGGCGTGGGACTGTCACGTAGACAACGTCTGCTCTAAATTAGCCTTGGGCATTTATGTTTTGAGGCAACTATCGAATATTGCCCAACTCAGGTACTGATGACGGCTTATTACGAGTAATCTACCCACACCTTTCCCTGGTTGGCGTTATGGGGAGGTTGCGTAAACACTAAACACAAACTTCTCAAGAATGTTTACTCTTCAAAAACGTGCAATTCGAATAATTGCAAAACTTCAATGGAGGGAGTCGTGCAAACCAGCATTCAAAATCTGAAATTTTGACACTTACCTGCCTGTACATCCTAGAATCTTCTCTCTTTTCAAGTCAAAATGCGACAGCATAAGAGGTAGCGATATACAATCTTATGTCACTAGAGGCAGGATGACTACGGGACTGGAGACACAGAACGGTAGTCCATGAGCGTTTGCCCTCCCAGGCAGGAGTTCATTTAGTCAACAGGCTTCCAAATTCAATAAAAGGTGCTCATATACCTACAGAATTCAAAACTTCAGCAAAAAAAACGTTTTGGTCGCAGAAGCGTTTACAGCGTTGATGAGTTTTGGCACACAATTGGGACATTTGGTCAAAGAGCTAGGGAGGAACAATTCATTATGAATGAAGATGAATGAGTGCACATAATGTATGTTTGAAAGAGTTCTCGATAATTGAGTGAATGGAAAATTTTAGTTACACATCTTAAATGACGATTGCCATACATTGTAGAAATGTTTATGCAATAAACCATTGATTTGATTTGATTTGTGAGTAATTTTTTAAGTGTGTTTTGTAAAACTAGGAGGGTGTTTCTAACATCAATACAAAAAACACTGAACGGTAGGGGGATATTTTCGTTTTCAAAATAGCCGAAACAGAAAAACTATTACATAATAATAATATGTAACATCAATATATTATATTGATATCAGCGAAGAGTTCATAGATCGTCTTTTTAATAAATTCTCGGTTCTCCTACTGGAAGAACTCATCCGAGGAAGCTTTGAGATTTGAGACAGTTATAGGTAAGGTGCATTGACTTTAAATGGTTATAATATATAATATAAAGTCAATAGATGTCAGTTAAGCAAGGCTTTCCCACCAGCACATCTTCGTGTCATCAGCTGCGAAGGAGGGCAATTCAGTGATTATGATTTAGTGCAAATTGAAAAGCAACTGCGCTTGCCTCAATTTTCAGAAAAGTCCCATATGTCGTTGTAAAACTACTTGCAACTGTAGTGACGGAATTGTCCATAGTTTTAACCCATTGTTAACCTCTTCATAGATTAAGCTTGTCTTCTCAGTATAACATGAGAAACGCCACCAATTTTACACTTTCTGAACATTGCCTAAGTCTATTTGAACAAAATGCAACCTACAAAGGAGCTCTATATTTTAACCACCTCCCTGAACACCTCAAGACAGTACAACAAAACACTTCAAACGTCATCTGACAGCATGGCTTTAAGATCCATAATAATATACACCACATTATATCTTGTCTACGCAGAAAAGGAATTCTTGGACAACCAACAATGAAAAACTAAGGTGACTGACTCTTAAACCTTAAACTATATCTAACCTCACAAGAGTATAGATTAGAAAACAACAATTTGGTCAACTTAAGAGGCAGCAGGATAGACCGGCTGTGGGAGCCACTCTGGGTACCGCTTATAACATGGAGTAAAAACTGCGAACAATATTCTAAACTATTTAACGTACTTAAATCAAAAATCGGTTTCAATGAAAACATACAGCTATTGACTACTGAGGCTACTGTATATAAACTCTACAACATGTACTTTCGTCAAACAATAATTTATCAATCAGGTTGATAAAAACATAGAACTTGAATCCTCATAAAGTCGTAATAAATAACTTGTTTTGGTTAAGGAAGTTTTTTGTTTTTGTTTTCATATGCTGCAGTATGAATGGCTCTATGCTTCTATGGACTCACTTTTTTCATTTTAAAGAATAATAAACATTGTTTGCACATTTTCTTTTTTAAATTCTCCATCCCGAATAGAGGCTACTCTGGCTCTATCCGGCGGGCTCTTAATAAAAAGTAATGTGATGGTGAATAATGAGTATTTTCAATCTTGAGCGTTAACATTAATCATATATAACTCCTTTTTACATCTGCATAGTAAATTGGTTTTGTGACAAACTTGTAAGGGAGGGAAAGGCTGTCACTAATGGATATTTTAATAAGATCAGATACTATATAAGTCTTGTTTTTTAATTCAAAGTATAAAACCAGATCTCACAACTAGGACACTGTCCTTTTCATTAACTTAAAATACAGATCTGAGAAATTAAAAAAAATTATAAGTAGAAATTTGTGTGATCAGCTGATTTATGAACATTTTCACCAAAAATATAAAATGCCTTAAACTTTTGGTTGCTATGGTAAAATATTAAGTAACCAAATTAGTTATTGAAAACCAAAATTTAAGTGCCGTTCCGAGGAGAAAACCTCGTTAAAAAATCACAATTTGCATGAAGTGTTTCAAAATTAGTTATATACTGAATTACAAATTGATTTTATATGAAAATTTCCTATTGAAACAATAACTACAAGCACAACGTGAGATGTCTATGGCCAAAAGCTGCTTACTCAAAACATAATGAAAATAATTAAGAATAAAGCAAAGAGGAGCAGAAGAAAAGGTTTTTCATGAAGATCCACAAGAGAAGAAGCAACCTTTTCAAAGCCAGTTTACCTCAAGACTGACAAAAGAGGAATAAACCTCTTTAAAAAAAGTTCCCAAGACAGACCCCAGAGGAGTAAACCTCTTTAAAAAAAGTTCCCAAGACAGACACCAGAGGAGTAAACCTCTTTAAAAAAAGTTCCCAAGACAGACCCCAGAGGAGTAAACCTCTTTAAAAAAAGTTCCCAAGACAGACCCCAGAGGAGTAAACCTCTTTAAAAAAAGTTCCCAAGACAGACCCCAGAGGAGTAAACCTCTTTAAAAAAGTTATCAAGACTGACAAGAATAAACCTCTTTGAACAAAAAGCCCTTGGAAGACTAACCAAAGAGGAACAAACCATGAGACAATCAACAAAACGCTGAAGATCAACAGAAGTATTCAATGGAAGTACCACAAAAACTGTTACCAACTTAGTGCCAGTGGAAATAACAATGAGCCAAAAGAGTTGGTGAAGAAACAGAAACTGCAGTGAGGATTGTACATGTAAAAAAAGCCCTTTGAAGACTAATCAATGAGGAATAAACCATGAGACTATCAACAAATTGCTGAAGATCAACAGAAGTATTCAATGGAAGTGCCACAAAACCAACTTAGTGCCAGTGGAAATAACAATGAGCCAAAGGAGTTGGCACAAAGGGGACTGCAGTGAGGATCGTACATGAAAACGACAGTTGAAGATTTCCCACTGTTCCAACTTGTATTTGAAGATTCGAGGACTGGTTTCAACAGTTTGGTGATACGCAACATTTGTTGGTGTTTTTTGTGTTCAAAGCAATTAAATCGTCTCTTAGGGCAATAATCATTGTATTTTATTTACTTAAAATTTATGAAATGGGGGATACATTTTTAAACTACATCCAATAGAATCTCTCTTAACTGAAAAAAAGGTAGGAGTCATTTTAACCCTTTGCGCTCTCATTTTATTTTTAAATTTTTGTAAAAAGCCTCCTGTATGGGTCTCCCCAGTCCTCTGTAAGCAAAATTTCAGCAAAACCGCTCTCTGGTACGGTGCATTACCAGTCATTGAACAGCCCTCGTATTAATAATAAATCATAATTTTACAAGGAGAATTTGAGCTTGAACTAGAATAAAACCTTGCCATGAAAATATACATGAACAAATTTCTATTAAAACAAAAACCCCAACATTTTTGGATGTTGAAAAGTGATGTTTTATTTTTATGAGTACAATTATACATTATTTAAGTATAATTTCAAAGAACTCTAACATTATATAAATTTGTTTCTTAGTCCTTTGTAAGTGAGGTGGTCTTCTAATATTTCCATTGAATATCATGTGTTGAGTTTTTGCAAAGATTATGTTATGGTAAGTAGATGGTGCACAGATGCCATCTAGCTGAGGCAGGAGAATCAACATAGTTGCGGCAGCCCAGATAGCGCTGCAAGGGAATTCTTTTAAGAGTCTCAAGTATAGCCACTGACGCAGAAGCAAGTTATTTGGACATTCTCGAAAATTGCACTATTTGGTCATATTTAAGTCATTGACATCAGACAAACTAAAATACATGGAGCCGAAGGGGAAGAAAGACCCAGCACTATCTATGCTTGGGCTGCCACAACTATTATGATTTTCCTGCCTCAGCCCCAGCCATGTGGCATCTATGCACCATCTACTTACCATAACATAATCTTTGGTTTATGCCAGTATTGGGTTGTATAGTAATAAAATAAGGGCCCTGCTTTAGCATTAGCTAATTTTAGTGTTATGGTGTTTTACATTGAAACACTTATTCAGTATAATTCACACAATTTCTTTTACTACTTTTGTTGCAGAAGTAGTCAAAAATAAAACATAAACATTTTACTATATGTAGTTAATTAGCTCTAACTTTTAGCTCGTTTTTTTTGGAAAAGTAGTTACAGTCTTTGGAATTATAGTTTACCCATCATTGGTGCATATTTAACAAAACAACAGGCCAGTAAAACATTACCAAAAGAGGTGAAAATGCAGGCTTCAAAAACAAAACAAAGATACAAGAAGGCACTTTATTGACAAAACCATTAATTTTTACCTATAATATACTCTGCACTTTAACCAGTTTTCTTTTGTACAGGCACAATTTAGTATATTAGGACTATTCATAAGAACATATAAATTATTTGATTTCAATAAACCTAGCACTATCACAAAGACAAATATGGAATGCTCTTTGCTCCTAAACTTAAACATAAATTATAAACGCATACCCTGTTTTAAAACTAAAATTACATACACAATATACTGATTGTTTTAGGCACTGCAGATATACATTACAAGTATAATATTGTGACATTGTGACAACCATGACTAATTTAGTTTGAAAAGTGTAAAACTGCATGAACAATACTTGAGCAACTACCTAACTGTTGAGCCGGCTCTCACTTTAAATGCTCACTTGATCTATAAATCTACTTTTTCCAAATACTAAAATACAATCATATCAGGTACAATATTTGGCAGCTTAAATCTAAGACTGAAATCATCATTTAAACGACAAACCTTTGCAGGCAACAAATTAAACTACCAATCAATTGCACAACAAAAATTTGTCATGACATGTACAACATTTTCATAATGAACTATTTATTTATTTTGGACATGGATTTTGGAATTCATAACACATTTTGTTTAACTACAAAATAAAATATAAAAGTATACAATATTTTTCTTTTGTTAACATTTTTAGCAAATTTTTACCTTTAAATTCATAATTTTCAAGGTAAAATAAGAACTGCTTATAGCTTAAGAAAAATATTATTTAGTGTGTTGTAAAATTAATCTTTCTGCCAGTTGTTACGAGATTAAATTTTCAATACAATAACATAGTCAAAGAGTTTTTCGTCTAGCTAAATGTAAAACAGATAAACACTCTCGTGCACAGAATATTGAAAATATAACAATTTTCTTTGCCTTGAGGCTTTCTTAGCATTGTTACATTTTTCTAGTAATAGTATATTTTTACTGAACAACAGTACAAAACAAGTGAATTTTCAATAAGTAAAAAATATTTACTATTCTAAAGGTCAGATCATTTAAAATATAATTATAAAAACGTTCCTTCTAATGTGTAGTTCTTTAAACTAAATTAGAAAATAAAATAATACAAGTAAAATTTTATAAAAACAGTTAGTTATTTGGTTATAACTTTTGACACATAACATAAATTAGGTTTTGTTTTTTAATTTAGCTCTAATCTAGAAACTCTTACGAATTAAAAAAGTGTCTCATACCACAAATAAATAGTGTTAAAAAAGTATGTACCGGTGTTACACGAGTATTTAGTTCAAAAATGTTCTATGAGAAAACTAAATAAATTATCCTACCTATGCTAAACTTTTTAAATAATCTAGAGTACATATCCTATTCAGTAAAAATGCTTTTAGAGTTAGTGGTGACCTTATTTGTACAAGTCTGTAAGTATTCGAACGGCAGTTAAAGCTGGACCAGCCAAACACAAAAGCAACAAACACGCTTATTCTTCAATTCTCAATCTTGCTGTCATATTCGTTAACTGTATCTCGCAAATCTTGACTAAAATGAAACCAATGTTAATCCGTCTTCACTTCTTCACTCAACACACACATGAACATCTTTGCACAGGTGAAGTTAAACGTGTCTGAAACCAACAAGGAAATATGATGAGTTTAACATTACCACGCTTTAACCTAGAAAAACATGGTAAAACATACAAAAACAAAGCGTTATGGTGAAGGAGTAAATAAGTTTTATTTGAAAGAAGATGTGTCACTATTCTAAGAGAGCCATTCAGTGTTGTGAAAGTTTATCAGAAAGTAAATCAAGAAAAGAAAGTTCACAAGGGTAAATTGAATAAAACCCCTAACATCTTTTCAGAAACCATACTTGAACATTTCTCCCCACTCCTGCATCCAAGATTCTAAAATCGGTATGATCCCAAATCCTGTCCTCAAAAACCTCAAACTCAAAACTTATGTTGAAAACAAAAATTTCCTAACACAATTGCTTTAAAACTCCAAGTTCCAAAATCCAAACTTTTGTTCAAAATTCAAAAGTTTATTTATGCGAAAACAAAAGAAATTGGGATTATTTCTACTAATTAGCTGGCTAGTTCTTGACAATTTTAAAACAGAACTATTTAAAATATTGAACTCATTAATTTCCTCTCAACTACTAAAGGAGTACTACTTTCCTGGCAATTTTTCCTGGAAAAACAGTGGCTGAGTTTTTAAAATTAAATGTTGGTTTCCTTATCAAACCAGCTGATTGCTCAGAATCGCTGACAATCACCGCTAATTATTACTGCTGGGGAAAAGTACTTTAACTATTTTCTCATGGATTTAAATAATTTTTTACTATAACTCTATGGACAAACAACGTTTTGCTCACCTGCAATATTTTCCAGCCAGCTTGGTTTGTTCTTCCAATGGATGAAAATGTAGTAGACTGGAATACCCGAGAATATGATGATGAGAGCAACTCCCACTTCCCATGGCTTCACATAGCAAGGCAACACTACCAAGAAGGCACAGATGATGAAGAAGATTATCGGCAAAACTATTGGCACCTATAAAATGGTACATTTTAATAATTTAATTAAAAGAAAATTTACATTCAAAATGGGTAGGCTATGTCAATTTTCATAATCGGCATACATTTAATTCGGATATGACAATGATGGTAATATTTTATATTCATTTGGAAGAGATCACCAGATACCAATTTTGACAAATAAAATCATTTTGGCCGATTCTTTACATTTCAATAGAGATTTTCTTTATAGTACTCTTTTCTACTGTACAGGTGTTTCTAAAGAACTCCTTGATTTAAGTTTTATTAGTATACAGTATAGTTAAAATAATAGTTATTAAACATATATATTATCAAGAGATCTTCTCAAGTTTTTTTTATACCGAATAAAGTTCTATATAGCACCATTTGTTGTCCTGGGCCGTCTAACGATAATTAGTTTCTTCCAGGTATTCAACAGCATATCAAACATGGATGCTACAGCTTCAACAATCCTCTCCCTCAGATGATCAATGTCACGATGTCATGATCTTCTCCAGAATACCAATGTTTTTACATGTCCCCAAAGAAAAATCTAGTGGGTCAGATCTGGGCTCCTTGGTGGCCATGCAATTGGCCCACGTCTGCAATCTACCTGTTAGGAAAGCATAAGTTCAATGCATCACGGACACGGTTGCTGTAGTGAGGTGGTAGCGCCGTCTTGTTGGAAGAGAATTGGTCCCTTTTCTTGTTCTATGTCATCTATTTGTGGAAAACATATAGTTCTAGCATAAATATCTCCATTAACTGTTTCTCAGCAAAATGAAAGGTCCAACGTCTGATATGCTGTTGAATACCTGGGAAGAAACAATTGCTCGTTTAAATGTTCTCATATAAACTCAATAAGTATAAAAAAAACGAGAAGATTCTCTTTAGTAATAAATATGTTTAATAACTATTATTGCTAGTTGATACTAATAACACTGTATACTAACTTTAAATCAAGGAGTTCTTTTTTATAATCTGTATAATAAACAGTAAAACACTCTATTGAGTGATGAGTTCAGATGAACAAGGCCAGAAGAAAAATCTGCTTCATAACTGGTGACCGATATACAAACAGCTGTTTCTTACTTTGATGGATCTCTTCATGTGAGGTCTCTTCAACCTGAGCCACAGAAGCCCTGAGATGGAGAACAGGGTGAAGAGAGCCTCGACAAAACTGACGTAGTTGATGAGAACGTAAACATCCTTGATGACGAGAAGCCCCACTGTCACGATACACTGCAACAAGCAATCAGCTGGTGTTTAACAAACAGCATTTCAATGTAACTTTCTGTCTTAAAAAGTATTCATTATCACATTGGTGATGACCATTGGTTAACCAAAGAGAACTTTGCAATTTAAACTTGGAAATAAGTTTAATGTTCATGTTTAAACATAGCATGTCAATCAAGGGCGCCCATAGGGTATCTTCCGGGGGCTAACATACCGGTGCCTGGGGGTTTGGAATACCTCCCCGGAAGAGGGGGAATCTGGGGGCTCTCCCCCGGAAAACAATAAAATATAACCCATGAAGAACGTTTTTTGTGCATTCGGGAAGAGAAATTTACCATACTTGAAGATAACAATTTTGTAATGTTGTAGATCTAGCGCTAAAATCAGGTTAATAATCCAATATGACACTTCTCTTTTTTATGATCTCTCTCGTCTTGATCTTAAAACTTTAAGCGTGTAATTTGTAATCTAACCTCAAGGGCTACATGCAAAGAACTCTTCAAAATTTGAATATGTTTAGATTGCCTTCACTTTATATAAAACAATTTCATACTGTGTTGGCAAATGTGATTTAGTCAAGGTTATAATGTTCACTGTCACAATACAAAATCAAATGTATTGTACAGAAAAAAAAGAATTGCAAATATTCAAAAATTACCAATACAAGCAGGCATCAAATTTTTAAATAAACTTCCAAAAGAAATACCTTGGATTCAGCTTTATTCAAAGGAGATTAAACATTTATTACAACTGGCTCCTTACCGGTAGGAAAATGTATGGAACATACATAAAGATATACTTGTAATGTTATTGTATCATCAATATATAAATTAAATACTTTTATTGAGGGTTTGTTTCGATTTTATTTTTTCAAGTTCCAATAATGTATAGGGATAGTTCTTATACAGCTTTTTTTATATGATAAATATTATTCTTACCAGTGGCTTTGTTAATTTGTTATTCATGTGGCACTGTTTGTTATTCACCACCCATTCCATACTAATAAAATTAATCATATTCATTTCATTTCACTAGTCAACACAATTTTCATAATTGTTTTATGACTATAAAATAAAATAAAAATAAACATTAACCACAAGTTTTAAATACAAAAGGTTTAAAAATACAATATTCCAAAGACTTTTGAATCTCTCTGTACAACACAGTGGTACAACCAATTGTACTCAACCATCTACCATCCCAATTTTCCTAAGGCAGGGGAGGACGTGGCTGACAACTTAATTTTTCCAAGAATATAAGTTTTGTCTTTATATCAAAGTTAAGGTGTACTGGCTGTTGGAAAGTAATTGTTGAATAAAAATACTGTTGGATAACTGTGCTTTAATCATTAAACTGAGAGATGTAGCTATAAAGTTTATGATTATTTTATCAATGAAATGATTATTTTATCATGATTATTTTTTGTCGCTTGGTCATTGATAAGTGTGATAGCAACGTTATCATTAATACCCAAACCTTTCTCTCCCACACTACTACCACAGCTTTAATATGGTAATTCATTTCAATAATGTCAGTAGTATTGGTGTTTATCACTAAAGCTGTGGTTTCTTAGGAAGTGGTCACCACTATTTTATGGTATTAATATGACCACAAACTTAAACTGTCCATTGAAATGTAGACAATTAATTTAATTATATATATATATATATATATATATATATATATATATAGATCTTAATTTGTATAAATGCTAAATAGCTAATTTATTATAAATAAATTTGAAGACAAAAATATTTTTGGACGGTGAGTTTGAACCGGGTCTCCAGCTTGCAGGCGGTTATGCTAAACCACTACCATCCGAACTATTTCTGCCTTCAAATAAGTACTTTCTGAATGTTTATCGAAACATGTGACTGTCAAATAGTGACTTAAAATCAACAAGCTGGAAATATTACAAACAGAATTTAAATACTGTGTCAAATGACTTATTATAGATCTTAATTTGTGTAAATGCTAAATAGCTAATTTATTACTAAATAAATTTGAAGACAAAAATATTTGGACCGACAGGGATTTGAACCGGTTTCCATGCGGTGGTTATGCTAAACCACTACACCATCCGGCCCAACTATTTCTGCCTTCAAATAAGTACTTCTGAATGTTTATCGAAACATGTGACTGTCAAATAGTGACTTAAAATCAACAAGCTGGAAATATTACAAACAGAATTTAAATACTGTGTCAAATGACTTATTATAGATCTTAATTTGTATAAATGCTAAATAGCTAATTTATTACTAAATAAATTTGAGACAAAAATATTTGGACCATACAAACTCAAACTTGACCCTATTTGGGCCTTCAGTGGACAAATTGAGAACACTTAAAATGGTTTTAAAAGAAAAGCAAGCGTAAAAAGGCAGTACAATTTGTGTTATCCTGTGTGTTTCTTTTTATCAGGTGAGCCTGCTCTTTCTATTCCTTTTGATAATTTATCCTCGCCTAGTTCTCTATTTACTAGAACAATATAAAACTGCAGTGAAACCGTGTATTTATCCGTTCTCACTCATCATAATCTTTATTAATTTTAATCCATTTCTGCAATTTCTGATCAAAGTTGAATTTATTTTCAATCAATCTATCTTTATTTAAAGATACTAACATAAATACATAATTTTTCCTAAAGACTGGTGAATACTTCCATATGATTGCATGAATATGAAATGCTCAAGAGAATACAAACTCAAACTTTTGACCCTATTTGGGCCTTTCAGTGGACAAATTGAGAACACTTAAAATGGTATCAAAAGAAAAGCAAGCGTAAAAGGCGCCAGTACAATTTGTGTTATCCTGTGTGTTTCTACTTTATCCAGGTGAGCCTGCTCTTTCTATTCCTTTTGATAATTTATCCTCGCCTAGTTCTCTATTTACTAGATACAATATAAAACTGCAGTGAAACCGTGTATTTATCCGTTCTCACTCATCATAATCTTTGTTAATTTTAATCCATTTCTGCAATTTCTGATCAAAGTTGAATTTATTTTCAATCAATCTAGCTTTATTCAAACATACTAACATAATTACATAAATAGTTTCATAGAAAACTTGTACATATTTCAAGAAGTTTTCAATTTACATATTCCAGATAAATATCAAAACTATCACAACTTTCTGCTGTTTTTGTCACCAAGTCTTGGAAATCATTTGCATGATTATGTTTACTACTTTACAACTAATGCTAAAAATATTTTCTAAACCAACCAGAAACACTAATGAAGGCACTGGAGTGAAGCGTTCATAGTTGATCAAGGCTATTGCTTTGGGCAGATGACCCTCTCTCGCTCCAACGAAGAACAATCGAGCCGATGCAAAAATAGCTCCGTTAAGTGCTCCAAAAGTGGAGCAGGCGACAAAAAACGGCATCGTCCACGACATCCACCCAAGAAGTTTGTCCCCAAAAGTCTACAAAGTTTAACAGCAATGTCAAAATTAAATATATTTTGTTTGTGATGTAATAAAACTAAGTTTCACTTACAGTGTTGGAAGGACAGTCTTTGTTTGTCAATAGATTTCCAAACTTTCTTTATATTGAATTCATATTTGTTTACGGCAATCACCATTTTACAAGCAATATTTAAATACAATCAAGACATACATTATTCCATGAGAAATAATAAATTAATAGTGGATACAGTCATATCGCACAATATAACAATCATATACTTATCAACATAGGTCAAGCTTTTTAAAGATTGCAGTATTTGCCACTTTATCAACTGTAATATAATAAGATAATTCGATACAGTTGATAAAGGCAAAGCCCGAAATATACTGCAATCTTTTAAAAGCATTTTTAAAGTGTTTGTAGATTCTTAAAATGTTGAAAGACAATTTTATGTATTGATTTAATAACATTAACAAATTGATATAATGTGGAAAATCACAACAACAAATACTAACAATAGAATATTATTATTATAGTTAAGTGAACTAATTTTAAATACATATAAAAAATAAAATAACAATTCTATGGAAAAGAATAAGTATGATGGTTACAGTTTGAGGTTTGAAAATCTTTCACTGCTTGTTTGAAGTTTTCAATGTTCTCCTTATGATTTTATACGCTATTACGGTATAATATTCAAATAACACTGTTGGAATGCAGATTTTATTCAGGACTGGATGAGTTGAAGTTTGGCAGCCGAATCCACCGGTTCGCCCTTGAACTTTTATAAACTCCTCAACCTGTCAAGGGCTCACTGAAGGTGTGAACGACATTGCTAGTCAAGAAGCAACATCATTGTTGGAACATATAAACATTTTAGGCTGCATAACATCAATTTTGGGACAATTTATACACACTGGACTTTACTAGGATGTGTGACATATACTAAAGAAACAATGAACAGCCTTGTAACGCTTTTGGTAGCAGAGCACCAAAAGCTGGCCAAATTGAGCACAGCGAATTAGAGTTATAATTGGCGTGTTAGAGTAGCAAATTGCAAAGGAAATTCGCTTGACTCGCGCCAGCTGCGCCTTAACGCTTATTTGTGTGTCGGCCTGGTTTTAAACCACTGCCTTTCTTAAAATGGATATTTGGTTTATTTACTTACCACAGCCACAGCATTTGACGATAACAGCTCTTCCTTTGTGAGCACCACGTAGTACGATATGTTCACTAACACGTAGATCAGCGTAACCAAGGGTAAAGAGATACAGATCGCTCTAGGTAGATTCCTGAAGTGTTAAAAATATTTGCTTAGTTCATTCAAACAAAGGTGAATATCAGCACTTACTGGAAAATAATCCTAACATTTTGAATCTTGATATCTTGGGATTATTTGAAAGAATTCCTCGACTGCAGATGGTGAGCTCCTGTAGTAATAACATGAGACTTGCTCTGTTTTTCTTATTTTTGCTTATATCAAAGAAACTGTTAGATTCAGCCAAAACACCATCTTGAAACACATTTAACAATTATTGTTTATACTTTTTTATACTTTAATTAACTAATAATGTTTATACTTCAACTACAACATCCTTTACTATAAATATTGAGTTACAGTGTAACATGTTAAAACTGCTAACAAATAACCTTTTCTTATCAGTAACTGTAGATAGCAGACTTTTGTTTTATGAAGTATTTTAGACAGTTTCTCAAACTTTAATGAGTCGCTTACACCTCAGATAAGGCCTCTTTTAACAAAATTTATAATTTTAAGGTTTGTTTTGCTGTGTTCTATATCCTAAGATAACAAAACAAATGTAGGTAGTAAACTTACTTATCAGGGTCTTTTAGTTCTTCTGTGACGAAGTTCAAGAAATTCCTGTAACACAAAATTAGAGTACAATTGCAATGTGTATATAATTGTATAATTTTTCAGTTATTGATAAAAGAGCTTACTATAAGCAAATGTATTGTAGGACTACCTTTCTCCTTTTGAAATGTTCAATTATAATATATTACAATTATCTTTATGTGTTTTCTATTTGTTAATATTATTCCAAAGACCTTAGCCAAAAGTTCTATCAATCAGTAAAGTCAAAATGGTATTTCAGATTGGCAAAAAGGTCAGTTATAGGGTTTCAGTTTAAAAGCTAAGAAGTGTTTTTCCATAAATTCTTCTTGTTGATAAACTTGAGAATGAAATAGAACACTTCTTAAAAGCTTTGTATGCCTCTTTTGGAGGTTAATGTAGGTGTATGGGGGTCTCAGAAAGGTTTGCAAAAGTTTCAAGTTAAACTATACTAAACCAAAATAGTTTCAGCTTTTTATTTTCTTTCATTAAACTAAAAAGTACCTACTAATTTTAAAAAAGCACACAAATAAAAGCTAAAACTACAACACACATTTAAATCTACACTTACATGTATAAAGTTAAAAAATAAAATTACATTTTTACCATCCTGCGTATGAGAAGAGGCCGGAGTAGAAGGACAGAGCAATGTAGCCGGGTTCGGTGTTGGTGCCCTCGAACGGTTGGCGAATGTTGGAGTCATCGCCACCCACCAACACCCAAGCCCCCGCCAGCACAATCACCACCAACGCCAGGATCTTTGTGGCGGTGAAGATGTCTTGCACCCTTGTCGCCCACTTGACGTTGTAGCAGTTGATCGCCGTCAGCAAACCTACAACAAATTCATTGGTCGTAATTAGTAATGAATAAGGAACACTGGCGTTCAAATTAGTGATGTGACGGAAATATTTTTACCTATGGTTAGTTGTAGCTAAAGAATGATTTCCTGTTAATATAGGGATTTAGGGGGTTTTCAACAGATTATGACGTCTCTTATTGCTCATCAACAAACAGCAATAGTGAGTCCAATCATACCATTACCAATTAGATTACCAATTTACCATTTATTAACTTTTTTGTTGAACTGCTTTTAGAATTATCAAATGAAACACAAAACTCATAATAACGAAGAATAAACTAATGTTGGTAGAAATGCATGTTTATATCAACGGCTACTCTTTACATGTACTATTAACAACTACAAAAGATTTCTTTGCTGTTACTTCTTGAACTGGTAAAATATGAATATTTATATTCCCAACATTACCTACTATAGTAGCCACTTACAAACACCCAATTAATGGCAACAGTAAGCAGTGCTCAAATAAGGAAGAAAAAGAGAAAACTATGTTTGGTGAAAACAATATCCATTCCCGACGGGCGAGGTCAGCTGTGTGCTAAGAGCTAAGAGGAAGCTTGTAACAAGATAAAGACACTCTTATTAGATAGAGCCGACACGACACGAGACCAGGAGATGAATTCTTCACTTGACAGGAGAACAATCATACACAATCAACACATCACTCACACTCACAGACCACTCAGTTTCACTGTCCGTGCAAAAAGAGATTCAAGTTCTAAGTTATCTGGGGCTGCCGAAGGACAATACTAGTGGTTAAGTAATCAGCTGTTTTGATAGGGAAACCAATTATGGATTGACCTCAAAATAATTTATGGCAACAAGGAGCCCTCCTGGGTAAAGCACTTAGAAACCCTTTAAAAAGAATTAAACACCTCCAACCATTCATAACCCAAATTCCATTAATTATTGATTGCAAACTATATACAATTATATTAACATTCTACTATTTGTTATTTTTAAAATATAATGCAAAGGGTAGCTAAAGTGCCACGCTTGTATTTTGGCTTTAAATTACTCTATATTCTAATATCTAATTACTTAGAATATATTCCAAATTCGATTAAAGGTGCCACTATGCCAAAGGCATTTAAATCTCGTCTCAAAACAATACTAGCTCAGGAAGCATTTTACAGCACAGACGTGTTCATGGCACTTAACTGGGAGACCTCTTAAAACTGACAGACAGATTATTGGGCTGGAGTGGGAATAATTGAATGAATGAATACCTCTGTATGTCTGAAAGATACTTCGATGTGAATGAATGGAAAATTTTAGATAACCTTGAACACTGACGATTGCGATACAATGTATATTGTTTATGCAATAAAAGATTTATTTATTTATATATCCGTAGTGCTTTATTTAGCTTGGCACAGTTTTCTATTTTTCCTTGTGTTTTAAATTTTTCAAACAGAAAATTTGAAAGCAAACTGAATTAGCATTTTATTAGATGAGTGTGCAACATTACAGCATCTGACCCACCCATTTTGCTATCAAATTTTACATATCAATTTAAGACTTAAGTCAAGTTAAGGTAAAAACCTGCTATAATTATAAAAACATAACAGATGGATCGGATTCGAATAATGGTAGCACACTCTCCCGCAGGTAAGGGATAACAGGTTCAAGTTGTAGTAAATTTTACTTTAAAATTTTGTATTATAACATAATATCTCGATGCAATCAAAAGGTAAAAGACTCTTTTGGCCCAGATGAATAACTAAATAAAAAATAATTTACTTCTACCAATTACCTTTCTAGACTTCAAACAATGTTTTAGGTCAAATTCACAGTTAAAATGAAATTTCATGAACATTTGTAATATTTTAACCCCAATTGTTCTTCTCTATAATTGGAGCAGAAGGATCAAAACAGTTGACACTGGACAATTGTCCTGTAATCCCGTTATTAGTTTAATAGCTCAATGTCTGCACATAAATGTTGCACCATTTAAAGTCATTAGTTAAATAAAGTCTCATTAACAGGGAGTTAAACTAAGGATTATTATATTTAAGAAAGAGTTGGTTATGAGAGTGGATGTACAAAGCATATAAAAATATTGTAAGAAATATTTGTCTTTAACATTTTTTATGTCACCAAAGGTTTTAACAAACTAAGTTTGTGAAGGAAAAATAAGTTTGTTTTCATTATTGGCTTACTGCTTATTCTATTGACTGTTATACATAATTATGTGACATGAACAATTGTATGATACAATTATTATTTTATGACAGTCACCTAACACTCAACAGTATGAGTAAGAAAGTGACGATGCTGGAAGGTTGCAGCACAAAGAATGCCACTGTTATAAATGGTGTCATAGTGTGAGTTTAAATCTTTTAAACTAAAAAACGGATTAAAAGCTATCTTTATTTTTATTTTTAGAAAATATATTTAAAAAAATGTAAATATAGAATACTTTTGAACTCTGAAACCACCATTACAAGTGGAATATCAAAATTGTGACTTCAATCTGATCAGGAAAACTTCATTATATAAAGTATAAATAATGATACACATAGAAAGTCATCACAAGAGGGTAGTGTTTTTGGATTACAAAACCTTGTAATGGGAATAAAAGGCGTCTGTGCAATGTACACAAGGTTTTGTACATTTTACTTTCTAGCCGCTCAAAACATATATTTTTTATGCCCGCACACTACATTGCCATTTTTAATGCACCCTAAGTGGTTCATAGCTGTAACACTCGGAAGTCACATTAAGCTGTTGGTCAATTCCATTGGTCATTGGGCTGTTAATTAATGACCCAATCTCGGAAACAGTCGGTCCTAGTTTGTAGCAAGACTACATCATCATCCATCAAAACCCTCTTCACACTATCATTCCATAATCACCTTAAAATACCCTCTAAGAGTGGTCGGTGTCTCAAAGCAAAGTAAACACTTAATTGTACTAACATTTTATTTAGTCAAGTAATTTTGTTTGCTGAGTTTGATCTTCTAAGATTTTCACAGCATTAGAACAAGTTTTGTAGCTCAAACTTTATGATGAATATTCTTGGAAATAATTAATCAAATTTAACTACGAGAAAATGGGTGTTGTTTGTAAACACCCAACTGATGACAAGTGTGTTCAAGGTTGACTGACAGATCGTTGACGAGCTAATGACCCCTCAATAGGTTTCCGCCACTCGAAATAGATTGAGAAAGGAGTTGGGGGAGCAGTCCCTCCTGTTGTAGTAGAAGTGAAGCGAGTTTGAGTTCGGGTTAGCTTCATATAATCCAAACATATACACCACAGAAAAAACTGTCTTCTTTACATAGTACAAACAACATGGTGTGAATTAATTTTAAAAATAGCTCTTTTGTTGAAATTCTAGCTTATACTTTAAGGGTATAGCAGCTATAGGTTAGTGAAACTCAGTCCTTTAGTTAATACAAAAAACTATTTGAAAACTTGCTATCTATCACTGTGGGTCAGTTGAATGAATTGTTTATCAGCTGGATGAACTTTAAACTCAAATTTTATTAGCACAAATCATTGAGGGAAGAGAAATTTACGATATTACTAATACAATGATAACCAGATCATTTTATGGATAAATTATGTATTAAGTGTTTGCAGTAACAGTAAAATAACTGTAATCACATTGATAACTAGAAAATTTATTGAAGAAGAAAATTCAAATAGACAACAGCTAAGTTGTAAGTTGTCAATCCAAACTACATAGATGCTTTTGTTAGAGTTGAACAAATAACTATTCATGTTTTAAAAGTATACGTAGTATCTAGTAAACGTCACTTTTAGTACCATTATCTTGCATTTCCCATTTTTAATATTGGGTTCTTGGAATATAACATGGTGATCACGCTCTACATATACTTCTAGGAAGGGGATTTGTGAACACCAATCAACTAAACCTCATAGTTCGGGAGGTTTATCACATCTGAACTCTCTGAAGATCTGAAACTATCCAGAACCTCCTACAGCTGAAGTTTCTCCCAACTCTCTTGTAGTAAAATAGTTACCAGCACTCCTATTCCTGGAGCAGGCTGGAGAATGAGGAACCCACTTTTGAACCACTGATATAAATTATGTTTCTCTCCTGTGTCTCCCAGTTTGGTAGCTGTCCCTCAGGCTCCAACCTCTTGATGCAAAGACCAACCAAACTCCAAGAAGGAAAATACTCACGATGAGACCTGCTTTACCAGCTGGTAGTGTCTTCAACCTGTTGAAAATAACATCTGCGACTATCCTACTCACTGGACATTCTATACTTACACGTGATGACGGCGGCGAGCAGGCGCACGGCCTCGTAGGGAGGTTCACACGCCGGCCACAGGGGCTGCAGGATGTACTGCGCGAAGGTGAGGGCGGTGATGGCGTTGCCAGTGGGCACGATCACCAGCAGCGCTACCCAGAGGTACAGGAAGGCCGGGAGCGGACCGAACGCCTCACTGATGTACGCATAGTCCCCGCCCGACTTGGGGATCATGGTGCCTGTAACACAAACAACATTCTTAATCGACTACGTCTTGTTGAGTATTAAAGTTTAAGATTTTAAAGTGTGAGATTAAAATTAAGCAAGAATCTAATATTACTGCTGAAGAAAACTTTATCACGCCTTTCAGCAACTGCAAGAGATCAGCAACAGTTACGAACTGACCGCTAAAAGCCGGGTGCCCTGCCGGCCCTCTCACTCGAAATTGTATAACACATTTCAGAGCCTAAAATGTGTCCACAATAACCAGATGTTTTTTGAAAACTAAAGTGTTTGGGGGAAGACTCGACACCTTTAATAAGCGAATCGTTGATCATGATGATTGTTGTGGGTCTGGTATTAGGACAGTGTTAAATAGAATCAGGTCAGCAAATATTTTATAACAAACATCAAAATGTATGAGAACCGTACATTTTTAGTTTTTTGCATGATTTCAAAATCTATTCGTCATGAGGAATACAGAAAAACTGATTTCCTCTAATGTATATTTAGCTGAAACATTGATCAAGTTTTATTTCATTATTTTAACGCTTCAAAGAGTAACACCCGTTTGTCATCTTTAAAAGCTGTGTTGTCTTCAGAATCGCGAAGTTTTACTGTGCATCAAACAACCTGCTTGAGGTTGAAACATTCATAATATCGCTTTTTCGTAAGTTGTCCCTTTTTGCTACAGTGTGCATTGACTTAAAACTCGGCCGACGCAAGGTCAATTGAAAGGGGAATGAGGATTTATGAGGGGAGGAGTTCTGCATTGTAAACGGACACATTATGGCGTGCGAAGTGAAGTAAGTCGTAAAACCCCCTTGCAAACCTTCATTGCCTGTAGCTTCAGACCTTCACTTTTGATCCACATCCTTGACCGCGTCTTGATCCACATCCTAGACAAAGAGGGTCTTTGCCCACAGTTAACTTGGTTTTTAAACTATTGTGGACAGAAATATAAATGAATTTATTTGAATTAACCGGTTTAATTTTGTTGAGAAAATTTTGTAGGAAACAGAGCTATTTATTTCTATTGCCATATGGAACAACACGTCTTTGAACGTTAAAACACGTCGCTCAGCTGTTTGCAGTGTTGAGCTTGCCAACACCTCCTAAGTCAAATAACAGAACTTTATATATGTATAATTGTATGTAAAATTGATCCACCGGAAGTGACCTTTTGGAAGGTGTATCCTTCGAAAGATGAATTAGGCCTATATGCCATAAAACTGTATTTATGATCAGATTTACTATTTTCCGCCGCCATCTTGGTCTGATTGAACGGATTACATATCTTCGGTACGGTGCTATACATGTGTATACAAAGTTTAATCGAAATCGGATTATAAATGCAATTGTATGTCTCTTTTATAGCATAAAATCCAATTCTTGGAAAAAACGGCCCCACAAAAGTCACTTCCGGTAAAAAAGTATACCTCTTAAAAAAATCGCTAGGATTCACGGTAACGCTTGTGGCTACGACGATGCTATATTCGCCTGATTTGGCTATCAACTACAACGTCACTCATCGTCATGTTTTGTCGACGAATACTGCAAGCTAGCCAAACCAACCAAAGAAGACGCACAAACATACGCATCGTACTCACTATACAAACAAACCTCATCAGATCGTAGACCTACATTGTGTTCAAAACCAGGTCAATGGTAAGCAAGGTTAGCAACACACACTTTGGTGTCGCGTTAGCTATGAGTATAGACCAGATATATTCACTGCTACAATTTGTCTATGCGGAGTATTCACTTCTAGACACGAAAAAGCTCTAATTTGACGAGACATTTCAACAGAATGCTAACAGCTGTCTCACGATTTGAACTGAAAGACAAACAGCCATCCATGTGTATGTAGTCACTAGTCTGTGAAGGCTACACAGTTTAGGCTACATGTCATAAAACTGTTCTTTCTTTACTAAACATGAACAACCTGGTAAGTAAACTATACAGGGGTTTTTGGGACTTTAGCGGGATCCTTTGTTTGAGGGGGGCGCTGCGGCGGTCCAGATCCCCATAAAACATTTTAAGGTTAGTCAAAATTTTTTGCCGAGGAAATATAAATTAATAGCCTTTCATGGTGGCCCTCAAAAATACGACCGAGACCCGTTCACATAAAATACAATACCCCCATTAAATACATTGCTGGGGCACTCTAGATCGTCGCGATACTGTTTTTCAGCCGTTTATCAAAATCGGGCGTTACTCAAGCAGCGTTACGTCTAATCAATGGATGTATTCCTCTGTCGCAAATCAACATGCGTATTTTGGCGCTCGCCTCCCTACCTCAAGTAGTGCTCGCGTGCGTCAAGGACATTAAGTGTTTTCTGCTCTACAATTAGAGGCGATTATTTTCACGCCGCTTTAACCCCCCAGGCGGGACCCCGACTGGCAAAACACGAGTTGAAATATGTATACAGTATGACCACCTGCATGGTGGTCAGGCAACCCGAGGACGTTCACGGTGGAAGGTGTTTGGGGGAAGGGACCACTCGATAAATTTTAATCGCCGGGCAACACTCTACCCCCACTTTACACCTGTTTCCTCTCCTACCGTTTTGTCAAAGTGCCGCTGCAAGGAGTACGCGGATTATTTCCTGATTTATGATGACAGAAAACTGACCGTTTGTGTCAAAATTCCGGTTCCCAAAATGTTCAGCTCCTCTGTTTCGGTTAAGGTTCGCCTCATTAGCTGTGACAAATTTGCAATAGGAGTGGTTGAAGAAGAAATCTTCGTTGCTCAAACGAATGTGAATGGCAAAAAAATAAATAAAATTAGTATCAAAGTTCAAAAGTGTTCTCGTAGTCTACTTTGCTTAATCGAAAAGTGAATATCACTAAATTTGAACATGAATGTGTACGAATAGAGGCCAGTATACGTAAAAAACGTAGATCCCTTCTCGTAGGCACATCCATTTTTGGACCATAGTCGCTGCGGGATCTATTGTAAAGTTTGACAGTGCTTAATGTTGTTCAATGTTTGTTACAAGGTTAGCGTGCTGACTAGGATTCCCAAAACAGTCGGGTGATTTACAACACTACCACAGTGTTGCTCTATACGGTAACGCTAGGTAAAGATCTATGTTTAGAGGCCGAAATAACTTCATAGTCCCAACTTTAATTTATGTACTACAAATGTTTTGGTTTTTTATAAAATTTAGTTCCATATTCTGAATTATTGGACGTATTTGGGTTCTAGCTTATCCAAACGAATTCAGTTAAATTCCTTTCTTTTCTGTATAAGTTGTGCATGTAAGAACGGAAGATGATGAACTTGTATCGCAACAGCACCGCTGTTCCTCGCCTTTGCTCGCGTTTTCCTGTGTTTGTTCTCCACAACATTTTCCAGAACCAATCTGGGTTATTATTCCTCTGAATAATATGTGTCGACTGTATAATTTAAACAGTCTTGAAGTCGATATTTTTTTGCGATTCGTATAGTAGGTTCAAATATAAATTGAACAAAAGTATACAACATTTTTAACTTCCCTTTTATAGAGCTGGAAGGCTTGCTGGTTTCATGTTTTATCATGTTTTATAGTGACAATTAATATCTTTTATTTGTTGCTTGTTTTTATTTTATCATGCATTCTATTTATACAATATCTAAAATGTTGTTATAGTTATTTTTAATAATATTTGTGCTATTTTCGCCTAGTATATGATTGGATGATAGATAGCTATTTAACATTACACATATCTAAGTTGTTCATGCTGTATTTGTATTTAACTATGTATTATGCAAGTAAATATTTTATTTTAACATTAATGCTTTGTTAAAAATTTTGAATTTTGAATTTTACTCCTTAAACAAGACAACCTTTTCCTTTCATCATTTGATAAACAACGTCTCTTTCAGACCCAGATAGATTGTGTTGAAGGCCTTCAGTTTCTCTAGTAGGTCAGTCTCTCTAATAAGTGCCTGAGATTCTCTAATGCCTACCGTATCACATTTCCTCACGCGCTACATCATCATTGATTATCTATAGCTGATAAGAAGGTCTACTGGTTGCGGACTTGCGGTATTCGAGTACAGTAGCAGTTGACCTTGCCTATCCAGTATCAGCCACTGGTCGCTACTTGACCTCGCGTTACATCTGTCAATGTAGGACGTGTTTAGGTGCCGCAAATGTTGTCAGTTCCCATAGAGCTATGGGGATTGTGCTCGGTGATACAAAATGTATGTCATTCGAGGGGCTGAGGAGCTGGTGTTACTGTTACCGTTTATAGAGTGTCGCACTTTCTTATAATAACTTTAAATTCCGTGTCATTTTTACTATCCGTACAGCCAGGACTTGGTTTAAAAATTGTATTCGTGCCCTAGTTTGTAACAAGTCTACACCTCATCATCCTTTAAACACACTCAACACATCATCCCCCTTCATCCCTTATTCTCCTTAAAATACCCACTAGGAGTGGTCGATGTCTCAAATTAAAGTAAAGTATCAAAGTATTTAACGTACGAACTTGAAAGGCTGCATGAATCTTTGAACTAATAAAGGCAAACCCGTACGATAATAAATCAAGACTTTATGACCAAAAAATACAAAAGGTGGCAATTTTAAGTTGTTGAACGGTGATGTCTCATTAGCGGTGCATTTGACAGAAAATCTACAAGAAGAATAATTGTTGTTAGAATATTTAATTACAAATTTAGCCATACAAGTAATTTGTTCAGAAACAACGGTCACCGTTGTTTTGGAAAACAAACTAATGCGTCATTCAAGTTCTCTATAGTAATTACCTTGTTTAGTGTGCTTGTAGATCCTGAGGCAGAGAAAATTCAAATGCTGATGCGCATTTCAAAAGGCCATCGTCAGAGCACCATATACACTATACACTACACATTTACACTATAACAATTGTTCACTTCACTTATATATACACTAGTTTCGTCGGAGATGGGTAACAGTGGGGGTGGGGGCCGACGATGGCCTTTTGAGGCCGAAATGCGCATCAGAATTTGAATTTTCTTTGCCTCAGGATCTATAGGCACACTAAACAAGGTAATTGTTATTTAATAGGTCATGAAACCGGAATAATGAAAATGTTCTCTATAGTCTATATCCTGTTGTTCATATATATTGCTAAAATTAAAATGCACAAAGAGATTAGATGTTGTACTACCAGAATCTTTTGTGAGCAGACTAATTGTGCAAAAAACAGACAAGCTCTCAAACGGCGGAGTATTTTCCTCCTCTTGTTACAAGTGGAGGGTTGGACTTGGAGGGCAAATAACATGAAAATGGCTAGATATTTCCGAACAGCTCATTTTGTAGAATATCATTTACTGTACAATTGAACCAATACTCTGTAGGTTGAGCTTTAAACCTCTATCATTACTTTCAAGGAGTTATTGAAGAAGCATTGAACTTTCAATATATCAAAAAGTGAGCGCTGTCTAGGAAATCCAATTGATCCATAGCTCACTCAGTCCTATGAGAGTATAGTAGTGGAGGCAATGACTACAGTAGCTACTGTCCTAACTACCTAGTAGGCCTTTGCTTTGATAGAGCGCGTGCGTGGTCTGTACACGTTCTGCATATCCGGCAATCAGCCTTGCCTCCCATGCAATAGACAGTAGACACGCCTCGCCATCGGTTGCATAAGTCGCATTAGATGAGATTTCATTCAAAATAAACATATAATTCTGTTTTGTAACCTTTCTTTGGGTTTGACTTAAACCCGCCTTAGTTTTGAAAACTAAGATTTCTGCTGCATAAACGCACGCATTCTAGTTTCATAATTGTGTCGTGGTGGCTGAGTTTTGCGTACTTAGAGATCGATTTCTTGGTGACTTTTAGGATATCATTGGTTTATTTGTATGCTCCTGAGCTGTTACTTTATCTGAGTGTAATACGAGTATTTGATGGAACCCCAAATAAAATTGTCCTAGGGGTCCTATTTTTTTTTACAGTATCTGAGGACTCTTTTATAATATAAATAAGGAATAAAATTAGTAGTTTACTCGTACATATATTGTAAACTACCATGTACAAAAAAATAAAGAATTGTATTAATTTCAAACAAAAATATAAAATATCCGAGGAATTCAAACCCGGTTACCGTTCGGTTAAATGACGTCTCCACTGGCAATCACGCATTTAAATATTGTATCTATACATCCAATACATGATGCATCAATATTTCGAAAAAATATGACCAGGTTTTCACTGAACAGGAAAAGTTCTCAAGTAGCGTTATATTTGAAATCCACTAAACATCATCAAACGGGAGGATTTTTTCAGTTGAGTCTATCAAGACACAATTCACAAAGAAGAAGAAGTACACAAACAGAGAGAATGTTTGTACAACTTTACAGTGGCACTGACAAGTGCATCGATACTTACAGCTGTTCAAACAAGAGCAAAGACATAACGGGCCTAAGAATAAATTTAATTACTTTTAGAGCTGTAAAACCAATAAATAACGCTGATTTATTCGAAGAAACGCTCATGGGAGACTCCTAATAGACTAAGAGGTGCGATACCAAAATACTGTCCCAAAACTTTAAATACTCGTATTTGGGAAAGTATTGTGTTAATGTATTGTACAATGAAAATAAACCTTCCCAAGACCTCCTACATTGGGTTTGCTGAGAGATATGTATGTCACACTAGCGGCAATAATGTCACTGGAAAATAACGAGAGCTACGTGACAAGCATTGGCATTGTAAGACAACCATGAATATGTAAGCGTGTGCACAAGATTTCAATTTAAAATTCTCCAGGTACTTCTCAGTTTTTTTTATCTAATATTAATTTTGAATGTATCGTATTAGCGATATTCCAACTTGGCTTTGCTCACTCAAAAAGTGGTACAACATGGATTCGTAGTCAGAAAATAGTTCGGGTTTATATGATAGGGTAGGAGTAGTTCTATGTTCCTTAAACACGAAAAATTCAAAACTGATTGTGAATAAATATAATACACTTTTAAATAGTCATAGCCAACTATAACATTCTTTTGCTAATTTCGGCGTATTTTTTAACTTGGCTATATAAACCTAAAGACAACCTTTGAGAACATCGAAAACAACTTTTCTTATCTCTACATAAAAAAATAGCGTCCCAAACAGGGGACTACGAGAGCATGTTTTGAGCAACTCTTCTGGGGTGATTAATCCTCTTAAGATGTTTTCCGTTTATGTTCCACACTTTTGGAGGAGGGTTCGGCGGGAACTTTCTCCTAAGGGCACGGCCATATTCAGTTCCAATGACTTTCCAATAACTACACATTATGCATCCCAATTGTCAAGGAACATCCGACCATAGTTTGTCCCACACTGTAGAGAAGGAACTCAAGACAGAGCGTGCCTATTGTTCAAGACCCTCGCTCTTGCCCCACATTACAATTCGCAAAACAGGTCAAGGACCGAGCCCTTTGTGAAACAGGTTACTCTGCCAGCCTCTCTGCCTCAGTCTACGGCCTCGGTTGTAAAGGGGCTGGTGAGTGGTGACTAGCACTTTGCCTCTCATGTCTGCCGCTCACGCTCCCGACAAGAGGTCTTCTGATCGGTGTGGTACTCGCTACGCCTACTCGTGCACCAAATCTCTAGCGAATTTCCATAGGAAGTGGAGCTATTCATTTCTATACCGACTTATACGCTATGAGCTTCCCAACAACTCCTGAGTCAAATGGCAAAACTTTACACATATTAATATATAATACATTCAGGGTGAGTTTTAAATGCACCCTAACTTTTGAAAAAGGAAATATTTGTTTAACCCCTTAAGGGGTGTTTTTATAGGATTCAAGTTTGTTTGACATACTTTGCGTCATCCACCCAAAAACCGGTGGGGAGGCCTTCAGATTCTTTAAATACAAACCCCTTCCTTGTGGCACCTCAAAATATAAAGGGCATTTTAATACAAATTACAAATTCAAGACGCAAAGAAAAACTCTTTATCTTGACTCGTTTTTGTCATATTTATTTTAATACTACAAAAACCAGTTTTAAAATGTCACATTTCTCATAGAATTTTTTAATGACAATTTTTTTGAAAATCCACTGTGGAAATATTACTACCTTATAAAGCTCAATCTATGGGTTTTGTACAGACTTTATATTTTGGTACAAATGTTCCTTTTGTAAATATTTGTAAATCAAGTTCGTTGGTGATGAAACCTGTGATAAATAAAGAATACAATCACAAACCTTGTTCTGCACCACAGAACCTTTCTTCTAAGGTTTTGATGTTCCGTACTTGACGTGCCGGTAGTTGCCACCACTTTTAATTCCATCAAGGTTGGCTCCAATCTCGTCTTGGCTTTTGCTGTTTAACCATTCAAGCTTTTTTATATCCAGAAACTCAGGACTGTCAATTTGTTAAGAAGTCGTGTCAGCTGTCTTTGATTTATGTTAGATAACGATTATTTTTTGTATTAACTTTCTCTGCACAGCATTGTCGCCCGATAAAAATGTTCTTTTCCATCAAGAAATGATCAAAATAGAGTTGTATTGCAAGTCACAGTGTTTTCTGTTACGGCATATAAGGTCTATTATCGAAGGTTAACATTTGAAAGTTAAATTTGATGTAAATAGAACTAACAAAGCTTCGAATGGCTCTTTGCTGCAACCCAGTCTAAAAGTTGTACTTTTATTTTCTTTTAAGATTGTCCTTACCCAAACTCTGCTGTTCAGTAATAGACGTTTATTTTAAATTATGAACAACCCCTTTGGTGGTATAATATACTCTTTTATAATCTATAAAATCAGATTTAATTTAAATTGGACTAACTCGGAATAATTTTGATAAGACATTGATCTGTAAGTACGCAAAACTCAAGACAGTACGACAGAACGACACAGTAATCGAACAGAATGTTTTTATGCAGCAGAAACCTTAATTTTCTATAGAAAGACGGATAGATCAAATCCGAAACACAAAGGAACGTTGGGCCAAAGCCACACATACTGAACCGCAAACATACAGACTTCGAAGTACAGTGAAGGAAATAGGGGAATACGCTGACATACATTCAGGCATTACGTAAGAAAAGAGGATTGAAACTCTACTATCATATACAGAGGTTACAAAATGTGTATGCGCATAGCTTGCAAAACCGTATTCTACAGACAAAGTAAGTCAAAATGACAAGTAACTTTTTTAATATTTCGGTCTAGTTTAGCCAAGATCTACCATTTTGTAATTTTTTGAAAATAGCTAATAACTCAAAACCGCTTTGGGATATTTGTGAAACTTGGTATAAACTTTAATTGTTTTCCTAATATAACGTTATCAAAAATATTTGTTATCTAACTTATCAAATTTTAAAATAGCGGCCATTTAAAATTTCAAAGTCAAATGGAATCAAATTGGGATTTGACTGTAATGTTTAAATGGCCGCCATTTTGAAATTTGATAAGTTAGATAAAAAGTATTTTTGGAAAATGTTATTAGAAAAACAATTAAGTTTTATACCAAGATTTACAAAAATGTCTCTAAAAGTTTTTGAATTATTAATAATTTTCAAAAAATTACAAAATAGTGGATTACGGCTAAACTAAGCCGAAATAAAAAATGTTACAAGACATTTTCGACTTATTTTAGTATGTAGAATCTGGTTCTGTGTATAGCGCGCTACACATTTTTGTGACACCCTGTATAAAGAATACAACCTTCTAGACTAACAAAGCAAATTTTAGAATATTATGAAACCCAAAGTAAGGCGAAAGTACATGAGCATTTAAACGGACCACACTGTTAAGGTACATTTAAAACCTTTAGGTATGACACAAATGATAGTATCACGTTTAGACAAAAATTGCCTGATTGCAAAGTTTGTCAGGGGAAAGTTACTAAAAGGAGATAAGAAACCTAACAATGGACAAATGAAAACTGTACTGTTATTCTTTTACTGTGCCTAAACTGAAAGATTGGCTCATTTTAAAATTGTAGGTCCAAAGAAACGCCAACTTTTCAGTCAACGTACAACGCATGGTCGACACGTGAATAATGTAGTCAATACATGTGAATACATAAATAATGTCAGGTTCTGTAATTTAAATCGAACCTCTTGAAATGGTTGACCATTCACATTCAGAGGTGAATTTCTTGAGCAGTTCAGCTTGCAACGATTCTCGGTCAGAGCGTTACAATAACAACTTGTTGTTTAGAATAACGCCAAGTAAAACTTACGAATTTCCTGTTTAGTGTTTACCTTATCATTCTGTTAGCTGTGCTGCTGACTGTCCAGTTAGAAGGGATTAAAGCTATAAATAAAAAATATGAGCTATTGATGTCATTATGTGTTGCCGATACTTTAGTACAATGCAATTAAATTGGAGTATACAATAACTAAATTTACCCGAGAAGTACACGAAAAATTTGATCAAACAAAAACATACCAATAGCAAACTAGTTACAAAACTATATTTTCATTCTATCAATATAACTTTATTGAATTAATATTATGCATACACTAAATATGTATGTATTACATTTCATCAAATATCCCTGATTGAATCTTAAAATAGTAATTGTGAATGTAACCGTAAGTGGATTTTGAGTTTAAATGCGATTTTCGATATTAAAGTGTGATAGCACAGATTTTGGTTTGTTTGTAATAAATCGGTACCGAAAAAAGGGGTTATTCTACTAGTATTGTATTTCCCCTCAATAATAATAAACACTAAGTAAATTATCTCCAATGTCTTTTGCTAAAAATTCAATAAATGTTGTTTTCCTTTGAAAGTTTTCAGAACTCCATATTATTTCGGTATTCAGCGTGTGCCATGAGAGCTGTATGAAGGGGTAGTCACTAGCGCCAACCAGTTCATAAAAACTACAAACTACAGAAACTATGCAAAACACGTCGTAGGACCAAAACATCATTAAACCTATGATTTCCGGTTTCAGGATCTATTTTAAGTAAATTACCTTCTTTGTAGCCTGGATCTTCACGCTACAAAGAAGGTAATTTATCTTCAAACCCTTGTTAAAAAGGTTAACAAATAATTACACCGTGTGCTTTCTAGAAAATAAATAACCTTCCTCAAAACTTTCTCCAAGAACCGTCTGGGTTTATCTTGATCCCTTGAGATGTTTGCCGTTCTATGCGTTCATCAATTTGTGGCTTAAATTAAATAAATAATACTTCAATTGAAACTCACCCAACTCCGCGTAGCAAAGGGCGCCGATCATCGAGAGAACCCCTGAGAGTATCCATATCCCCAGGCCAAGTCCAATCGAGCCCGAACTCCTTAAAACACCTTTAGGCGACACGAAAATGCCCGCACCAATGATCACGCCCACAATAATAGCCACACCGTCCAACAAGCCCAGTTCCTTCTTGAGTTGTATCCCGGTGTCATGCTTGGCCTCGTGGTTGGGCTTGAGCTTCTGGAGCTCCGCAGCGGAGACCTTGTGCTCGCTCGGCATGTCGCTCACTGACTGAGCGTGTGTCTCGGCAGCCCCTGCTGTGCCCGCACGTGAGCTGCCCTGCGCGCTCTCTCTGCACCACCGCCCGTGAGTCACCCTCAGTGTGCTGTGTTCTTCGCGCTCTGCTGCCCTCTGCTGCACTCACACACGATTCACCCTGCGCGTTCTCTGCCTGAGCGTCGTGTTCACCTGCACTTACCGCCCGTGAGTCACCCCCTGAATGTGTTCTTCGCGCTCTGCTGCCCCTAAGCACCTCACACACACGATTCACCCTGCGCGCTCTCTGCCTGAGCGTCGTGTTCACCTGCCGCTGCTGCCCGCACACATGAGTCACCCTGCGCGCTCTCCGCATCAGCGTGGACCTGTGCATCGCACTTGCCTCCCCTTGCCACGCACGATCCACTCTGCGCACCCGCGTCGCACATTTTCACCCCTGAATATTCCTTCCGGTCAAATCTCACACTGGTCACTTCTCATCGCGTCCATCTCGTCTGGGTTGTTTTCCTAACTGCGCGCCCTAGGCTGGGGGAAAGTCATTAGCTGTGACAAGGCTTGTACCAGAGATGTGCCGCAGACAGAGTGGATACTGTTGTAGCTTATGGCGGCTCCCCCTCGACAATAAGCTAGTTCCTGTCCCCATGCCCACGCCTCATCCTCTATCAATATGTACATCGATAGATGAGTCAAATAATAACGCGGCTTCAAACCGCTACGTTAGAGAGATATACGTATGGGATGGGCAACGCAATTAACTTTAGAGTGCTATTTCACAAGGTGCTATCACGATAGTAAACATGTTCACAACAATTATCTATGAACGTAGATTTACAAACATAACCGATCATATTTTTATTCATAATTTCAGCGGGTATGTCAATAAAGGTTTAAAGGATACAGAGTATTTGAAATTTGAAAACTTAGACACGAAATTCAAGGTCACAGTCACTACTGCATACTCTTAAGAACCGATGTATAAGATTCAAACATCAGTACTGATTAGGGGATTTTATCATTTTTACCCTTTCCTGTTTTCAAGATACACTATTTACTATTACTGTATTGTAAAATTTGACATTAAACTATTGTTATTAGGACTAGGTACATTTGCCTTTAGGTGCAGTCACTCTATCTGTCAAATGCGTGTTTTAAATGTAAAAATATTTATTCATTCGTGTTAATGAAACTGTTTACAATTCTGTTAAGTATTTATTCATTAAACTTTTCCAATAATTGTAATGGGACTTTTTTATGTATGTACAATTTTAATTCTGACGATCTCATATTAAAGTGTAATTTTTAACATGAACAAATAGGCAGCTGAAGATGGATTGGAATTACCCCGAAACTAGTTCTGTCAGGCAAAAGATTTTCCAACATAGGCATATAAAAGCAATTACCTAGTACTAATATTGTGCATTCAAGTGGTGTCAAGGCTACCAAAGATTTAATAATGTTTGATTTATTAGTTAAGGTCCGAGCTCCCTCTTGTAGCAGTCCGATGTCATCAACTCATTTAAGAGTGGATTTTGCCGCCAGCAGTTGAAGGCGCTAAGCGCTATTTCTTCTCACCTGCGGTAATTTTTTATTCCCTGGACATTTACTTCCCTGTAAATTGTGTGTGTAAAAATTTCCGTTCATTCTTACATCAAAATTCCATTCAAACATACACTCTTTCTTTCGTTTCTTACACTCACTTTCTTACCATTCTGCCCCGAGTAAGTCTGACCATTGACTTTCCATCTTACAGGGAAAAAAGTTTAACAAGAAAAGAGAAGTATTTAAATAGCTTAACAGGTGAATAAATAATATTAAATATACATTTGACAGAATACAGATTAAAATAAATAAATAATATATAAACAAACCCATTACATAAAATGACTAGATAAGAAATAAACTAAATAGAAATAACATGACTAATAGAAATTACAAGAATAAGCGTTTTTTATTAATATTTATTGCCCCTCCATAACAATCCCCCGAGCCCAACCCTCGGACCAAGGCACCCATGCGTTCCTGGGCTGGACGCCAACACAGACGCTGTCTTTATATAAACAAAGAAAGCCGGCCTAAACGTAAACTTTTAATGGATTAACGGTTAAACTACTTTTCAGCAATGCTAAAAATTTTATTTCAGGTAAGTTAAAAAAAGATTTTTAAATTTTTTCAAGGTATGTTAATTACTTCCCTATCTCAGCCATGTCGTTAATTTCCACAAATTTCTGAATACACATTCCAGTTATTTTGAACCACCCCAGCCTCAACCGAAGGCCCGCCCCAGGAAAACATAACTAATGTAATGTTAATTGAATTTCCAATACAATTCTTCTTGAATCCTACCATTGACTTTATATATACATTTAAAGTCAATGATCCTACTAAGTACTTCTTTGATTTGAAATCATTCCACAAAGTTTCTATTTCATAAAAACTTTGTTTTATATTAAGTAAAATTAAATCTTTGAAAGTGGGCTGTAAACATTGTTTTAGAATAGTTTTTAATTTTGAAATATGTTGTCACAGATGAGTAGATAGAGTGAGTGAGTACCTTGACCATGCAATGAGCTGTGATGACGAAGGTCCTCGGTCAATGAGACAAAGTCTTCAAGCGTAGATATTAATCTAGGGACTGTTAAAATTATAATTTATTGTATTTTGAAAGGAGGTGTGTGAACGTGATTTTATGGCGCAGATGGCCGTTTTGAGAATAAGAACAAATAGAAAGTAACAGCACTGACACGACCTGATGCGTGTTGGAGCAGTGATGCTAAGAGAATGGGGATGACTGCCAATGTGAGTCATATGACGTAACCTGTCAGCTGCCATTTTATTGGTTAGATTTAGACATGTGATATCTAAAGATAGTTTTTTTTCTTACAACAGAAAAGTTTTTTTCTTTCAACACAAAATAAAAAGGCTTGATACTAAACAAACTTTTTTCTTTGAACTAAGCTTCTCAATTTTTTTTAGTTTGTTTGGGGCCTCGTAATCTACTTGTCCTAGGAGGTTGTCTAGTTTGCCTTTACAGTTGCGCCAACCCTGGTGAGGATTGAAGGAGGCAAAATGCAACAAATTCACATAATCACATTGAGTTTTAATGCTTAACGTTAATTTCCAAAGAAGATATTCAGAGCATTGAGGATCTTTTGGACACCTGGTAAATAAAACTTAAAAGGATGATTGTTTCTATTCTTTTTAATTCATCTTTCACTATAATTGTACAAAATATTCAATAAAATGTAACATTTTAGATTTTAAACTTATGTGGTTTCTGGTTTGACATGTAATTGAAATAAAAACTTTTGGATAAACCACGATAAAAATAGTTTTAATTAGTTCAAAACGTTTCAGCTATACTGTGATAGCCATCATCAGTTGATTTGAAATAAATCATTTTATTTTTTTTTCAAATCATGATATTCTATTCTTATCCTTAAGTTGTTGTAAATAGGTACTCTGGATTTTGTAATTCCTGTTTAGTTTTATTGCGGTGAAAAACCAGGAATGCTTTAAGAAAAACAATATTACATGATCAAATTTGGTTCAAGTTTAAAATGTTGAAGAAGGGTGTAAGGTGTCTATTTGTAAATATTCTGAATTAAAATATTTATAAAATAATTTTAAAATTAAAGATTTACTTTTCCTATCATATAAATATTTGATTAATCTAATTGTGTAAATTAATACTTTATATAAAAAATGTACTTAAACTAATTTATGTTCACTGTTCAGGCAATTGGTTTAATCCAACTAATGTTTAATCATGGTGCAATTCTAGGTATGGTTGAATGTCAGTAGGATGTAAACATTTCTTGTGCCGTACTAAATGACTCTTGTCTGAAGTCTTGTACTTGTTACAAATGTCACAAGTGAAAAGCTTCTTTTTAAAATGCTTGGTCAGCTTATGCCTCTTCAAGTGTGCTTCCCTGGTGGCTTTGTACTGACACTTGTCACACGGGTAAGGTCTGACATCCTCATGCACGCCCGACACATGCTGAGCCAGGTGGTGCTTGCGAGCAGTCACAAATTCGCATTCATCACACGAGTACTTCTTCGGCTTCTCTAACAAATGTTTCCACTGATGTTTCTGCATATTAGACCGCTCCACGGTTTCATACTCACAATGTTCACATTTGTACATCAGTTCTGGTTCTTGGTGCTTTTTCTTCATGTGTTCCTTCAGGTTGCCACTGGTATTGCTCGTGTACGAACACCGTACAGCTGAACGGTTTGTCTTCATCGTGAATACGATTGTGCCGGGTGAGATTGCTCAAATCGCTGAATTCTTTGTCACACACTTCACACTTAAACTTCTTGTCGGCGTGTGTCGCCATATGTTTTGCCAAACCACGGGAGGATTCGTAGCTAACGTCACACTTCTCGCAGCGGTACAGTTCTAGCCCAGGGTGAGTGAGCTTGTGGGCTGTAAGTTGTCTCGGCCCAGTAAACGCCTTATTACATACTTCACATATAAATGTTTTGTCTCCTTCGTGTATTGCTAAATGCTTCTGGAAATTTGATTTCTTATTGGACTTGTAGTCACAGATATTACAGAAGTAAACTTTTTTGCCTTCAACCTTTTTAACATAGTTCTGTAAGGTTGACATTTTTTTCTGACTTGCCTTTTCTTGGCTCACATTTGTTGTGTGGTCATTATATAAAGAAGTTGAAGTGGAAGCTGTGCCACAAATTTTAGAAGACCTCAATCCTGAAACATATTTTAAATTCTTAAAATATAAATACTCTTTTATATTCTTTTTTTAATACTTTTGCTGTACAACTATATTTTTTTTATTACTATTATGTCCTCTCTTTTTTTTCTTTATTCCGTAAAAATTGTCTGTGACGCATCTACCTGCATGGTGTAGCATGAAAAGGGTTGAGCGTCCAATACAACATAAAAAACAAAACTATTTGTTATGACTACTTTTGTGAAGAGTACGTTCACAAAACGAATCCTCCAAATTTCCTGTGGTTGAATTGTAAACTAATGACAATTAAAAATCATAAATATTAATGGTAAATTCAAATTTTATGGTTAACATTAGTTAACTAATACTTCAAAACCAAGTTTTAGAATCCCATCATATTAGTAACCACAAAAGTTCAGCACAATAAAAAATGTATACACTTGGATTATTTTCCATAAATTGACGTTATGATAAAAAGTACAGTTCATCTTGTCCTCTACTATCGGATTCAAAAAGCAACATACTCGAGTTTGAGCGGGTGCTGTATGCAACTCAGTCAACGTAAAATTATGGCAATCACATCAAAAATTTTTCCGTTTAATTCTACATAAGGACATATAAGTCAATTATTTTTAAAGCAAAAAAATATTTTTCCAAGTATGAAGAGTCTAAAAAAACATGTTTTTGCGGCGTATTCGGACTAATGGTGAACTTTAAAAATTTCTACAGCCTTTATTTTTGTTGTAGCGCAATAAAATTTTATGCAATGTAAGTTATACAGTTATGTAACCAATTACGAGGCGGTTTTAAAGTAAGTACCGCTTTGAATTACGCCGCTGCAACGCTACGGTCGCCGTTCACAGATGTTCGTTGTGTACCTGCATCTCTTGGTCACGCTTCAGACACCAGTGCGGCCATTTTAGCTTATGCGACGCTTACCGCGGACCGCTTAAAATGCCTCCGCCAATCAAAAGTCCCGCCGACTGTGATGTTCGATTCAGATTAATTTTCACTGCCAAAGGCCTGAAAGCAGTCGATTTTTATCGTGGAGATCTGGTTAGTGTACGGAGAAAACATTATGAGAGAAGGAATGGTAAGAAAGTGGGTTAGGCGCTTAAAGATGGCCGCCTATATGTTCATGACAAGAAAAGTCAAGTTCAAACAACGATGTCTCAAAAAATCATGTGCACAGTGTTTTGGGACAAGAAGTGTTGTTGGTGGAGTTTTGCCTCGTGGGGACACACAATCAATTCAGAGACCTATACTGTGACACTATACTGAGTTCAAGCATCCAGAACAAAAGGCTAAGCATGCTGACTAAAGATGTCATTTTGCTTAACAACAATGCCCTACCATATGTCACAAAGAGAGCCCAAGATTTTATGCGAAAATTTTGTTGGGAACAATTTGAACACCCTCCCTACAGTCCAGATCTATGACGAAATGTTCCCTGTTCCTTCACTTGAAGAAGCACCTGGTGGCGTGACGCCACGGCAACAACGACGAAGTCAAAACGGCTGTGCTGAATTTTTGTCAAGTCAGGCGCAAAGGTCTATGACATCGAATTCAAAAGCTAGCTGGACGATATGATAAGTGCCCCAATATTAATGGCAATTATGTAGAAAAATAGTTTAAAGTATAGGCTTTCATGTGAAATAAAAATTATTATGAAATCTCTGCTCGCTATTGTTTTATTCAAAAACGGTACTTACTTAAAAAACACGCCTCGTGCTAAGTTTTACAGCGTTAACTTATGTTTTTTTAAAGTTGCTGTACATTTTATGAAACAGTACAATCTTGGAAACAGGTGGTCGTAGAATCCTGCGCCGTTGCTTAAACGAACTGCATTTAAAAGTTTCGTTTGAATAGTTTACCAGAATTCAACCAATATTTGTATGTGATTTTATAATGTGATATAAACAAATGAACATCCAAGCCGGAGCGTAAATGCGGTGGTGACAGACGCAGGCGGCTGTGTTGCCACGTCATGCAGTTGGACTGTGGTCGGATGACAACGCTTTCCTTCCCCTTGCTTATGCGGTGACATTACGGTGTCGGTATTTGCACCCTTTTTCTGAAAAATGCCTAAGGGAATTATTTTAGCCTGTCAATCCTGTCACTTCGCTATAGAAAATCAGAACGGCTATGTTCTGAGGTCAATTGCCTTTTACCAATGGGTACCTTTCTGACCACGTAAATATTTCGTCCACTTACAAATCCTCATAAAGGGTGTAAAGTTATTGTTTTGATCATTTGCCGTCCTAACTTACTGCGAGAAACTACACAAGATGCCTGCTGCCTTTTCTGAGAGAGAAATTTCTATGATTATAAGTGCTATTTGTTTTATTTGCGCTCAAGGTGAACAGTTGAACGATAAGAGATATCCGGTTAATCAAAGAGTACATGAGTGTTTAGGTGTGCCATTGGCTACAGTGAAAAAATATAGTGCATCTCGAAACCAAGAAAATCTCCAATCTACAGCTAATCCACCGAAAAAGCAACGAGTTCAACGGGGTCGGCCGAAAACCAAGCTTGATGACTTCACACTTTAATTCTTGAGCAAAACCTTGTTGTCTGCAACCTGGTGTAAGGAACGTGTTGTGTATCTGCACGATATGGCAACAGTGGAAACATCGGAGATGTACCGGTTCCCAACCCAGCACGTCTGTCTGTCCGCCTGCATCATGCTCCGGCGCGCTTGGATGTTCATTTGTTTATATCACATTATAAAATCTCATACAAATATTGGTTGAATTCTGGTGAACTATTGAAACTAAACTATTAATTATGCACGGATTCTACCACCGTTCAAGACTGCACTGGTTCATAAACGCACAACAACTTTTTTTTTTTTAAACACACTAAAACTTAGTAATTGGTTACATAACTGAATAACCTACATTGCATAAAAACTTCATTGCGCTACAACAAAAATTAAAGGCTGTAGAAATTTTCAAAGTTCATCCTTAGTCCGAATACGCCGGAAAACCCTGTTTTTTTAGACTATTCATACCTGGAAAAATATATTTTTTGCTTTAAAAATAATTGACTTATAAGTCCTAACGTAGAAAATTTTGATGTGATTGCCATAATTTTACGTTAACTGAGTTGCATACAGCACCCGCTCAAACTCGAGTATATTGCTTTTTGAATCCGATAGTACAGTAGTGGTTTTCCATAGCAGGGCTTAACTATCACCATGCTTGGATTTGCCTACATAATAAAAATGAACTTCCCGTATGCTTTGTTAACCAATGTTCAGCTCTGCCAAAAACAAGAACTTTTGTCAAGTGCCGCGAAAGTGCCCTTTTCGATACTAAAAATAGTAATGAAATATAATATTGAATTTGCTTAAATCAACTTACTCCTTGGTTTTGAAACATTTTGTTCCTGATTATTTTCTTTCAGCACCTGTAAAAAAAAAACAATTTGATATATTGTGAGCGTTTTGTGTTTTTCTTGAAATCTAGACCTTTGATCTTTAAATTAAAACTACTATCTGACGAGGATTTAAAACAAATATCCTGTGTAGAAATTCTTTGATAAAATTAATTATTAAACTATTTCACAAACACGTATATCAACAAATTTGATTAAAAAGTATACGTTCTGATCAGTAATTTTACTTTTGTGTTTTTGGATGTATTAAAAATTATATATAACTCTTTTATTTTCCTTTCATTTATGAATCTCCAAAACATTTTTCAAAATGTAACAAATTATTTTCTTCTTTAAAATTGTCAATCCTATACACTATTTTGGTTGAACAAATTTAAATCTTTGTACAAATGAGCATGAATAAAATTACTATAGCAATTTACTTGAGGATACTGGCAGGAAAACTGTTGCTCAGACAAGGGAGTAATTACACAATCATTTTCATTCATAACATACTGTGACATTCAGTCACTAAAACTCAATGCATTTAAGTAACTAAAGTCATTTATAAGTATTTTCTAAATTACAATGCATTGGGTGACAATGATTCAGTACCTCAGTCAAGTCAGCAACATCAGCAGTTGTTTGGCTGACTGCACTTTTCTATCACGAGTGAGTGAGCAGTACAGTAGAGTTGGGACCGGAGGGGTATGGGACCGAGGTGACCTTTACTAACAGACGCTGAGCCGACCACTCCAGGTGCCCCTCCGGTCCCAACTCTACTGTACTGCTCACTCACTGCGGATAGAAAATGCAGTCAGCCAAACAACTGCTAATGTTGCTGACTTGACTGAGCTACTGAATCATTGTCACCCAATGCATTGTAATTTAGAAAATACTTATAAATGACTTTAGTTAGGTACTTAAATGTATTGAGTTTTAGTGACTGAATGTCACAATAAAAACCTTAAAATCTTCTACTATGATTACACTATTATTTCAACAGATGTATCATCAACTGCAAAGGTACATGTTAGCACAAAATATTTCTGTTTAACTAGTTTGAGTTGCGGTTGGTGGTTTCTTACCGGCAGGTTTTAAAATTAAAATATGGAGCAACTGCACCCTTGTTCATTGCAGGTTCTTCTCATGACCTTCTTGCTTAGATCAGCAACATACGTTATGAAATTGTGCACTTTAACTACAAAACATTATTGTCTAATACTTACTTTATTAGTTAAATCTGCTGCTGAGTTTGCGGGTGCTTGTTTTTTCTCATTATTGCTTCCTTGGCGTGATTTTTTGGGACTCTCAGAAAGATTGTTCGAGTCAGTGGAACTAGATGGTTCACAAGAAGACTCCAAACCTAAAGAAATATTCGTTCTTACAAACAGTCTTGACACAGATTTCAAGTAAAAATACTTTAAACACACAAAAAGGCCAATAGAGTGTAAAAATTTAATCATTAGCGCTTTCAACAGCTAAGCTGTTATCTTCAGGCAAGCCAAGTTACATGATTAATTATTAACCCTCTCCCGGCCCGAGTCATGAACCACCATGCAAATGCAGTACACTGTTGGACAAAAGCCACAGATCACCATGATCTACACTACCAAATTGTTCCAGCATCTGCTGCGCTCTAGCAGATGGTTTAAAAGCTATTTCGAATTACTCTACATGCAGAACTGTGTCCGACAAATAATAGTTTGCTCTATTGTTGATTTTTACAAATAAATTTTAGTTTTGTTGCCAATATGGCCAACAAGTTGTTTGCTGTTTGAAAGTAAAATTGACCGTGAGCTTATTGCCACATTGTGGCATCTGTGCCCGATGCCCGTGTCTCCGATCTTCCACCTCCCCCTTGGTCACAACGAATACTGTATGTTAAACCTAGTGTATTTATAAATGATTTTGGACCATGCCACTTGTTACCAATTGGAGCTACTGCTATGGAATACTGAAACAAGATGCGTACCGGCGGTCGGCTGACCGCTGTAAATTAATAGGGTCCAGTAGCGTCAGGCGCAGCCGGTTTCAATGTGTCCTAGAGAGGGTTTAACACAAAATATTGGCTTTTTTGTGAGTTTGAAGTATTTCTACTATTGTCCAATAATCTATGCTTCAAGAATTCATTTAGATTTTTAGTGGTTATTTAAAAAACATTACATATTCTCAACTACTCTGCTGTTTGCTCCTTGTCTTATGCAATGTATTTTGTTTATATAAAAAGTAGAAAATATGTAACAAACTCACTACTTAAAACCTATTAATATACTATTGTATACATAACAACATCAAATTAAAATTTGTGTAACAGTGAGGTTTTACATGATCTATTAAAATTTTGGTATCATTTTAAATGTATGTATTATATTTTATTATCAATTTGTATCAGTCACGCCAGATAGAGAGAAAGTATACTGTGGCGGACGCTGGGGCCTACCCCCGAGACAATGGGCTGGCCGCTCTATTGAACCTGTGTGAATTTGGAGACCCAATTGACTGATAGGTCTATTGCATTCGATGTTGTTACGGTTGAATGCACATGCCATAAACATCCAATGATCCAGAACTTCAATCCTATTGGCTAAGAGCCTAGTTTGAAGAATCTCCAAGATCTAGCTATGGGGATATATAAACCCCTCCCTTAGGAGCCCCCAGCAGTTCAGTTCAGTTTAGAGCAAGTCTGTGTAATAGGGGCTGCGTACCCTCGCGAAAGTGTAAGTGCTGTGTGAACATACAGGGTCACATCCCTAGTGTGAGCAGTGCCTTCGATCTTCGAGGCACTACTAAGCGTTAAATACCCAGTGTCCGTAAATTAATTCTACTGTTTATACATTACATCCCATGAGGACTGTTTGGAGGCCTTAGTCATGGGGGATCATGACAAAGAAAACCAACCCTTGGCTTCACCCCTGATTTCTTAACAGACCAAACCCCGTGATGCCAGGAATGAGGAGATCTGGATGAACTTTTTAAACATTCACAAGTGTAAAAGTATGTTTTCAAAGAAATCCAATACTTTTACTGACAGAAGCTAATTATTGTGGAAATAGTAGCTTTAAACCTTCAAATAGAAATCTGTGAGTTTCACGATAGTTTAGAATTTGCAATCAACAACATTTATCACTTGGGAAATTTCAAACATAAAAGTGCAAGATGGCATATGATGGAGGTTTGGTTTTAAGCAGCCAAAAAGTGGTAGCAAACCTGCAGAAAATTTTGACTTAAGTTTTTTGCTGACTACAAGGTTTTTGACTGGCCCACTTGTTTGCAGTGCAGACTTATTTTTTCCAGGCAAGTTGCAAATTATACAACAACTGGCCTCAACCCAGCCATAAGACAGTTTTTCATATACCCATGAAAAGAAGAAAAAGAACAAATTTTCCCTCCAACATGGTTGAGCCAGCCTTTTTCAAAACTATAAATCAGCCCAAATCCCTGATATTGAAATTTTAATTAGATCCAGCATCCAAATTTTAAGAAACCATCTGTATAATTTAGAAAACTCATGATCTCATATTTAAAATTTTTGTGTTAAAAGCATCCTTTGCACTTGTGCAACTTATTTATATAATAAGAAGGTGTACATATATTAAATAAATATTCTTTATATATACCCAAACATTAAAAAGAGAAAATCATTTTTACTTGTATACAAAATAGAATTACCTCTTTCATCAGAAATATTTTGATCCTCTGTTACTTCTTCAAATTCCTGAAAATACAAAATTGAAAATACGAAACTAACTGTGTTTGATGAAAGTATTTCCTTCTTTTACAAATTTTGTTTACTCATGCAGCTGAAACCAAAGTACTTAGTAGCTTCTGTTAAAATTTAAAAGGATCTTCAATGTATAAACCTGTATATTCATGGGACGAATTTCATGACCTAAACCATCAGTTTTTTTAAAAGATTTGAAAGATAACTTTTAGGCTGCCAGATAGGCATTTGACATAGGCCATTTGACCTAGGATAGGATAGGGGTTTTAACATGGGGAAGTTTTGCAATCGATTTTATAAGTAGAGTAGCTAACTAAAATTGAGAACGATTTTTACTGAAAGCATAGAGCCATTGATACTGCAGCAATCAAAAGCAAAAACGTAAAACTTTCTTGTCAAATAAAATATTTGTTATAAGATTTCAAGTTACGTGTTCTCATATAAGGATCATGTTTTAAATTTCAAAATAAAATAATTGTTTGTAAGTTGTTGCGGCTATTACAAACAGAACATTTTCACCTGCCACCTTAAGTTTCAAATTTCTGTATCAAACCTGAAATTTATGTTAATGGGCGTAAGTATAAAAATAAGAATTTGCTTATACTTGCGAAAAATCAAGCAAATCCTTCAACTTAAATGTATAAAAATCAAAGTAAAACCTTATACTTAGTAATCATAAGCAAATCCTTTTCTGTTGATCATATGCTTCTGTCAGAAGTAAATGGGTATGCATAATCATAGGCTTTTACTTAAATGTGTAAGGATATCCTTCAAAAAGGCGAGGCTGGTCATTAGCAGACTCACATTGCAACAAAGTGGATTTATTTTCGTATTTTGTGTGGTGGTTGACCTAAAGCAAGAAAGAAACGTTAAACACAACGCTTTTCTACAATCGCTGGTGATTTTAGAGTATATAGGTTTAAAAGGAAAATATGCTGAGGCTATCAAATAAATTTTCAAGTGAAAGTGAAGAATCTCAAGGTGGTTTACTATCTTCTATACGAATAAACATAACCTTACACTATTTATCTGATCCTGGTTACCAACAAATAAATAAATAAATAAAAGGGAGTTGGGCAAGAACTTGTTGTGGATCAGGCTACAGTGTTGCGAACTGTAAGGTCACTGGTAGATAGAATTGTTGCACAAGCAAACAATTGGATTTAGTCTCCAACATCGACCACAAAATAACACAAGCAAACGATGTATGGCAAAGTATACACAAGGTGCCCCGAACTCTCTGGAACAATTCATAGTTGTTCCTTGGGTTGAGACAAACAAATAATATAAACATGGGTCTACAGTGCCTATTTTTGTCTGTCTATAAACTGTATGTGTTTTTATTTACAATTTATTTTGTAACTAAAATTTTATTAGATATATTTAACAAGGTAGAAACTTGAAATGTTGCAAGAATGTGTGCCTTAACAAGCAGAATAAGTACAAAACAAGGATTTTTTAAAGTTGAATCCATTCCAAAATGTGTTAAGATATTTAACGAAAAATTCCACAAAAATCGCCATAGCAATAAGAAGTTACTAGGTTAAGAAGTAAAAGGTGATACATTGACAAACAAACAGAACAACACCACATTTCCTAAAATCAAATAATAAATAACTGACTTGTGACAATTTTGCAAAACAACGATTTTTCATAATACTACATACATTCAGATATTATAAAAATGTTTTACAAAACATATGAGACGCTTCAAGATATTAATCAGCTGTTTTCTGTTATCTTTACATTAAAAGGAACCAGTTTATTAGTGTTACGCTTATTAGTAAAACATTGTCGATATACAGGGTTAGGGAAAAGTGTGAAACGCCTTTATAACTTTCTAACCAGTGTTTCCAAACCTAACTCGGTACACTTTATAAGAAGAAACCAAAGTACATTTTAATGCATACTGACACTTTGCCCCAGTTTTCAAAGTGGGAGATTGGGGGAGTAGCCCCATAATTTTCATAGGGAAGCCCCATCGAGTGACACCTCATTTTAAAGGTTTTAAACAATGTTGATGAGTGCTGATAACTTGACGTCTCTATCTTAACCTAAAAAGAAACGCGCCCATTTTAAGTTACACAGATTTATATTATGCAAAGTGTGAAAACACTTTATAAATGTTTAGTCAGTTTTTTCAGCTAGTTCCAATCGGTACATTTTATTAGAGGAAATAAAAGTACCTTTTATGCATACTGGCACTTGGCCCCAGTTTTCAAAATGGGGGATTGTGGGGTAGCCCCATAATTTTCATAGGGAAGCCCCATCGAGTGACATCTCATTTTGAAGGTCTTAGAAAATGATGATGAATGCTGAAAACTAGACGGCTCTATCCTAACCCAGATAGAAATGGCGTCCATTTTAAGATACACAGACTTTTATCACGGGAAAGTGTGGAAACGCCTTCTTAACGTTTTAGCCAGTTTTTTCAGTGTAACCAAACTTGGTACATATTATTAAAGTTATCAACACTATCTTTTAGTGTGCATAAAATGACACTTTGCCCCAGTTTTCAAAATGGGTGATTGTGGGGAGGGGAGGTAGACGTATAACTCTGTGTAACTTAAAACCAACGCCATTTCTTTCTGGGTTAAGATAGAGACATCTAGTTTTGAGCATTCATCATCATTTTCTAAGACCTTCAAAATGAGGTGTCACTTGATAGGGCTTCCCTTTGACAATTATGGGGCTACTCCCCAATCCCCCATTTCGAAAACTGGGGCCAAGTACCAGTATGCATTAAAAGATACCTTTGTTTCCTCTAATACAATGTACTGAGTTTGGTTGCGCTGAAAAAATTGGTTAAAAAGTTATAAATGCGTTTCCACACTTTTGCATAACCCTGTATAATAAAATTAACATTTATTATTTTGTGTCAATAATGTCATTTACATAACAAAAACCCAACTTAATACAAATCACACGACAGGTTAAAGTTTATTAAATTCTGCTTCGTTTAAATTACGGGTCCACTAGCCCATAAATAGGATGTTTTGTGAGGAGAGGGCAACAGCTGATTTTCATGTCAGCTCAAACAAGTCTACTTTTTGATGACACCATTTACTCATACGAGAAGGATATGCTTCCAAGCATAAGGTAATGTTTATACAGTAGGACGTCGATAATCCGAACTAATTGGGACCAAGGGTGATTCGGATTTTCAAATTGTTCGATTTTCAAACAAAAGGCAAAGACGGTTCGTTTAATTTTGTTATTTTATTCGATTTAAATGGGTTAACTGCAAATACATGACATATAGACCATCTTAAATTTATTTTGAATTGTAAGGCAAACATGTTTCCTTTTCAATTTCGTTAACGTTGCCATTGGGAGAAACTCTCACACCACGCGATAACAAGCCGAAACAATAAAAACGCACTAAACTGTACACCGTACCTAGCGTAAGAACGACTCGTCACTGTTCGTTATGGCAGGGTACAGATTAGTGTGTTGCTAGTGGAAAGGGATGACGGATGTAGTTAGGGCGAAGCAAAATAGCTCTTGAGGTCGCTGCCACAATACTGGCGCGGAGTCACCGCTACGCACATCGCACACCTGTGGACTGTTATGGTGAGTTACCACTACGCGGCGATGTAAACAACTTATTGTTGCATATGGAGCGCTCCAGTTCCAAATACACTTATATTTTAATCTCGCCACAATATTGTTCTGGTGTCCATCCTTAGTGATATTTAAAAATTATTTGACTAAACCATATTTTTTTCCTTTTTTCTCGAAAGGCGCTCGACTTTGACGCTGATAATTGACGCTCGATTATCGACTTCCTACTGTACATGTGAATTGAAGGAAATGCTTATACTTCAACCTAGTACTTTAAAGCAAAACCTTTTACTGCTACCTTATTCTTTTAAGCTCATCCTTCTTTATTATGCATACAGCCCAATGTATACTAACACTATTCTTGTACTGTAAATATGTACAAATTTGAATAATGATATTTTAACTTTGACGCTTACTATAGCCTAAGTTTATTATTCTATGCTTTCCTATTATATTATAATATATTGACCTGTAAGGTTGCAGCTAAGATGTGGACACGAGTTGCTAAATGTCTCTTGAAACTTGATGGTTTCTTGTTCTTGTACTCGCAAACCTTACAGAAGTAGAATTTTCCATCATCTTCTGTTTTAATGAAACGTAGCAACTCTGAGGATGTTTCTTTATTCTTTTTAGCAGTTCCTCGGCATAATTTTTTGTGATTCTCTAAAGAAAGAGTTGAAGTGAAAGTGGCACTACAACTTTGACAGGAAGGCTCCATACCTGGAAAATAGTTTGCTTTCTTGAAAATACAATTCCTCTGGTAAATTACTTACAAATCTACAGAACTGTTCGTAAACCTATTTAATTTTGTTACAGAGTCAACACAATGTAAAAATTGTACAATGACCTTAACAAAATGTTAAATAATAGCTCTATGTGGTAATAGAATTATTTTACCACCCTGGCGTATGCATTCATATCTACAGACTGCAAATATGCGGCGGCAGTCTGTAGATATTAACGCATGCGCTGCAAATAGGAGTCGATGAGCTACAGATATGGACTTTTTTTATTGTATAGTGGTGGCAAATGTGTTAAACGTACAATCACATTTTTTTCATATCTTTTAAAGTACATATCCAAAACTAATTTAAATCTTTATAGGGCCTACCAATAAAAAGAAAAAATATCAGATTTTTTACAATTTTAAGTTTTTGATGTGGCTTCCGGCAGCTGCACGGCAAACATCTAAGCAGTGGCAATACTTGTCCCACATAGGTAAAAGGGAGACTTATTGAGGGGGTGTTATTGAGTGAACGGCAGCAGTGATAATGATATGCAGATTGTCCAGAGTCGTTGGTAAAGGCGGGACGTAAACCGTATTCTCAACATAACCCCATAAGAAATAGTAAAATGGGGTGAAACCAGGCAATCTCAGTGGTCAGAAGTGTGGAGCCAGATCTTCCTTTCTTCTTTTGCAACCCACCCATCGACAAAAAAAAACGAATTTCTACATTAGCTTAGATGCTTGCCGTGTTCTGTGTAACAGCCGGAAACCTAGTTATTTAAGGAACACTTTTATTTGTTGTTTTCTCTTTTCATTGGTTTAAATATTATTATTTAGAACGACTTATTTTTCAAAATGGATCCATCATTTAACCTTCCAGAGGTCGTGATCACGGAGGTTACCTCCGGTGTATCTGTGTTCTTTAATCAAATCGCCTAGACAAGAACCAAAAACCTGTGAATCCATGTACCTTTTGGCTTTCTTTCTAAGAACAGGATAAAATATAATTTAGCCACTTACAGCCTTGATTTAGTTAGTTTTTAACTGTTTATATTAGAGCCTGTAGGTAACTTCCATGATGCTCCTCGCTACGAGCAACCCGAGTTAACCTCACGGAGCACCCTGCTTGTAGCAGGTGAATTCATCGTATCATTCTTTTAGTTTTATAGTTTCCGATTTTCATTTCACCAATTGCTTTTAATTCTAGAAAATGATGATACTAATGCCATATTGTAAGAACAACGATGTTTTGCCATTTTCACCAAGGTTTTAACCCACCTGGAAGTAACCTGTGCACCTCTCACGTTTTAAAATCCATGCGCCCTCTGGAAGGTTAAGACATCCCTGTTACAAATCTAAGGTTCGAAATAATACAACTAGGATACTAGTTCTACAATGATACGACTAATACTAAAACACGATTTCGTCTGATACTATTATGACTCGACTTGACCTTAATATCAGAACTTGTTAATAAGCAGCCTACTTAATTCTACAAACATTTACTTAGATTTAAAACTTCGGTTCTTCACGTTCTTTCTCCGCCATACACCATATTCCTTTTTAGGTTCACTTATCTTTTAGTTTTACTTCATAGATTTAGCTGTAACCACAGAGTATCTAATGATATACTTGCCATTGACTTTAAGTTTAACACTATATATATTTAAACTCGATGTATTTATAAGTAGCTATCAAGAACCACGTGCGATTATTTCAAACAAATGTTTGCATAAAGGATACTGAAACCCGCTTACCGCTGTTACTAGTGTAAATGCATTCCTATTGGCTCGCTGCCGCTGAACTGAGGCGTGTAATTTAATGATATATCGTATAGGCTCACTGCTGAGATAGTCGGTTCTGGTAAACGGTAAGCTTAAGTGGATAGAGACTTTCCCCTACACTTACATACTGCAGGAAACTAGGCGCGGTACTCCCACTCTCCCAGTGATAAAAAGGACCGCCCTTACCTTAACGTGTCTTTAAAGGGGGGTGGGAGAAGTTCAGTCTAAATTTATGTTGGTGAAGGTTGAAGAGGGGGTTTCCAAAGTAGGTATGTACCGTAATACTTTTGACGCTTACGATACACAAAAATAATTGGCTGATCTCGACCAAGAAATACCCGCGGGCTTATCTTGTATTTACATTGTTAGGGAAGTACCCAAAGTATAGACTTAATTAATTGGAAATAAGTCAACCGACATCTCCAGGCAAGATAAAAAAGCCGTGTCCCGACTTTTGGAAACAACGGCAAGAGTCTTGATGAAGCATAAGGTTTATTACGACAAGTTTTTCCACAAAACTCAAAAGCTGGGGTGGATTGGAAGAGGTCACCAACTAATTATATTTTCAATTTTCATGTACCATACGCACGTGCTTTGTCTTTTTTCAGCTCAACACTTACCTTCAATTTGTTTATACAGTTCGTCAGGTTTAGCATGGCCGGTGAGATGGGCTATAGGGCCATAAGCGGTCAGCAGGAAATCTCAAGGTCACCGGCCATGCTATACCTAACGAACTGTATTGTAAAACTGGTGTGTACCGTGTATAAATAAAATAAAAATAGGATTCCAAAAGTTGAAAGAGGTCCTTTTAAGAATGGGCTTTAGCGTAATTACATAATTTATGAAATACAAATAGTGCGCTTCTACTTAACGTTTAGGACATGACATTCAGTCCACAAAATTATTTTACCAATAGAAAAACATGGGCATGTCATCTAGTATCACTATTTAAATGGTCAGTGGACACTGGCTGGTGGTCACCTTAATTATTTATTCACGGTTTACGCCTATTTACAGGAGTTTAATATGCTTTGATATGAATACATTAAATGGAAATAAATACTAATTTAACAAATAATTTGGCCAAATGGCTAAAGGGAACTATAACTAAGATAAATATATATATATTATTAACGGCTATACAATGAATGAACACGAGAAAAACATAAACATAGATTGACTATAGGGATGAAAAACTGAGCGTTCTGGAGCGTTTTGCTGGACCCCGTACGGAGAGGCACCACCAACATACACGAAGTGGTTTGCGCAAAATATAACATCAAGAAGCACCACAGAAAATTCGCCTTGGAGACGACACCGCATTGTGTACTAGCGCGCAAAGTGCCAACAGTGATCCCTTTAAAGGTATCACCAAAACACAATAATCACGACCACTTTCACCACGAAGAGACTCCAGAGAAGGTAAGACCTGCTTCAGTGCTCGGAGACTGCAGTTGAAGAGGTCAATCTGGTAGTAGATGGAATTGCCAAGTTTATGTAGCAATTCACCTTCCACATCCTCTTGAGTACGTCGTCCTGTCGGTATAATTATAGTCAAAGATGTCTTGAGAAACTATCTTGTCTATTATACTGTGCTCATTTATCCGAATCTGTGTCATTGGCCTTTTTTCTCATCTTACTGTCAGCTAATGGTTTCATTTCACAGAAATGTTTTTAATTTTGTTTCTGAAATTAGTTTGTTTTCTTTGTTTATCACGTTTTGTACAATAATTATCACTTTCTGTCATGATTTTTCGTGTTAACTTATTGCAACTATCCGTCTAATATTTCACCGTAACTGAACAATATATTTTATTTTGATATTTAATCTTTTACAGTAGCAACCAAATAATTATACTTGTCTTGGGATATCAGTTGTATTTAATGTAGGCTTTGGCATCGGTCTAGTCCTAGGCTGGACACGCCATTTAAACAGTTATAAACTTAGAACTTGTTGTTACATTAGTGAATATAATTTAGTTGTATATTTAAACTATGGGAGATTCTAATATCGATAACGTATGGAAGCGTATCAATCATGACAAGGAGATGTTTGAAAGTAAGTAGCTAACTAGTTAGTAAGCTAAGTAAGTAGTTAGTAGTAAGTAAGTAAGTAGTTAACTTGTTTAGAGTGCCTGAAAATCCTGAGGAAGAAGAGTCTTACGTACTGATGCACATTTTGGTCTCAAAAGGCCATGGTCAGAGCACTAAGTCACTACACAACTTACAGTTAATATATTATATAAGTAGCGTCATAGTCGGGTAACAGTGGGGGGTGGAACAAGTGCACTAGCATCGCGTGTGTAGTGGGACACATACATTGTGTTACAGGACGACAAGCACATTGCGATAAGTTCAGATGGCAAATCAAAAGGGCTTTATAATAGATAATCTGGAATAACTTGACAACTTTATTTGAGGTCCCAACCACTAAAATAAGGATATTATATATCAGGTTAACTGTCATGTGCCTCTGAACAGTCCATTAAGTTCATTTTGTGTAGGTTTGTTACAAATATTGTTTGTGATGAATTATTTTTCAATTACTGTTCTCTACAAATGTGTTATTTTTCAGGAAAACAATTTGAAAGAATTGAAGTGGATTCGTTCAGTCTTGCGATATTCTGGAACCAATTTGGTAACTTTATATTTAATATAGTTTTACTAAAATTCAATACAGCACACTCAGGTTTATTCGTCCTTTGTCATATTCTGACTTTTATATTATCTGTCATCCTACCAAAAAATGAAAGTCGTAAAAAAATTACAAATGTTACAGCAGGAGTCTATTTTGTGTTGTGCTGGATTTTCCCTGCTATTGTACTGTATTTGGTTAATAGTACAAAACACATGTTTTGTGTTAAGCTTTTAAATTTTTCCAGCGTTAACACACTACCATATTAAATAAAATTATAACCTATTTAACATGAACAGTTTTTTTCCTTAAGGTAGTTTTGTAATCAGCATTTTTTATTCAGCCTTCTGGAGGTCTTCATGACAGATAATTAAGATTCTACTGTTAGCTTAGAAGTTTTATCACAAGGACCTATAGTGGCGTAAGTATGTTCCATGGTGCCCCCTCCGGCCTTCACACACCTCAACCAAGGCCCACTAGATACATCCCCCCCCCTACTACTGTATGCGCTATCTTACTTCTACTATACTATACTAACCGCTGTAGGCTATACAGTTATAAAATAGTTACTTTATAAAAGTAGTTTTCCTTATAGTAAAATTTGTAAAGATGATTTATACACTGCATACATTAAGATTAAGAGCTCAGAAAGTTCACTTTTTTCCTGACGACCCCCGAATCTCGGCGCCCCCCGCACATGTATAGTTTTTAACCAAGTTGTGTTAACCACTTTTTGACATTAGGGGGATATAATGCATGATTTTAAGTTATATGTTATTTCATTCAATTTATTACAAATTAAAACAATTTCATTATTTATGATCAAATCTTTCACTGCAGTTGTTTACTGCAATTTCATGTGATCTTCTCTTATTCCATCATTGAGATACAGGCCAATCTGGAACACTAGACAGGAAAAGACATTGAATCTTATTGAAAATGCCACATTTCTTTAGAGTTGACATCTTTACGTAATAACTCATTTTCTATGCTTTGCTGTATGGTTAAAAACATAGACATACAGTGAATTTATCAGTCAAGGTTAAAATGCTCATTCATCAGTAGCGACTGCACTGCACTGAAATAACGGAGCTACAAACTGTAACTTAATTGAAGGCTGGCTGTTGGCACAATAATGCCAATATGTACTTTGTAACCATAACACATAGAAGAATCAACAACACTAGCTGACTGTGTAGAGTGGACAGGCTGGCTCTCCAACCTCTCCAGAGATATGAGTCGTTACATAAACGAAGTAGTGCAGTGCTGAAAAGCGTATCGTGTCATAGTAGTAGTTATTACTACAAATACCTAAATAATTCATAAATTCAAACTTTGGTTGAAATGCCCCGTAAATAATTAGTGTTATTAAGAAAAACAACTGACATTGTTGCACACAAAAAACCTAAATTTTCATCACGATTATTGCCATTTTAGGATCAGCTGTACAAGCAGTTTCAAATGAGGTGACAAAAATCGGATTCATGTGTGGTAAAAAGCCATTTCCGACGAAGGCAGAGTTGGAGTCAATGCTTGCGACCCTCTGCCAACATTACACGGCCATGAGAGATCTGTTCCTTGTGTTGCCGGAGGAAGTGGGAGCCACTGTGTACAACGCCACGACGACAGTCGTCATCAGGATCTTGTCAGCGCTGGCCGCGGTAGTACACTCTCTCAGAGACTTGACCGACAGAGGGTGAATATTTTTAAGTACCGTACATTAACCTAGAAAATATATGTAACTTTCTGCAGCTTCACCCAATTTTGTCTCTTTTGCTAGTCTATTTTCAAAAATTTCTAGAAAGTACTTTTCAAAGAATGACTGCTACCATTGTACACAGAATTGTATACAGACTTCATTCAAACTACACTAGAGCCTCGCTAATCCGAATCCTGTTAATCAGAAAATCCGCCTGATCCAAACATTTTTGGGGGGAAAAACTTTATAAAATTGTTGAGTAGGTAAAATAAATAAAACTAGTTTTCCCAGTTATATCATACTGTATGTGTTAAATAAGGAACCAGCACTGACAAAGACGCACTATACACGCAGGTGTGCGCTCAAACAATAGCTTTGAACAAAAAATCCTCAGTGGGGTAGCAAGCGACACACATTACGAAACAATGAGTCATCGCTTGTTTTTAAAACGGATGACTGCACTGTAAAGGCCTGGGTGCGAGGGTTAGGGTGGTAAGGTCAGTGTCCTAGTGTTATACTCGTAAGCCCTACTGCCACAACCATCTGTGTACTGCCCGTCATATCTGCGTAATTTACTTCCGCGCTGTTCATTATTGCAGAGTACTACAGGATATATGTACATAATTTCTTACATTTAAATATAAAATATTAGTCGCTCAAAGTCAATATATGACCTTACAGGACAATATATAACAAATGCACCAATATATGCCAAAAATTTGATTAATCAAATTTTTGCTAATCCGAACAGGGTCCGGTCCCAATTAGTTCTGATTAGCGGGACTCTAATGTATGTATAAAACATTTAAATAGATCTTAATTTATCAATGAAGTTTAAAATAATATGTTTTGTTATTTTCTTAAACTTTTAATGTACTAGCATGAGAAAACAAACAAAAATGCAAGTTCTGAGACAACCAACCTATTTCAAATTTATTTGTGAAGTGTTGGATCGATTCCGATTCCCGCTTTTTGATTCCACCGATTCCTTGTGTAAGGAATATATGCTACTGATAATATACTGACCGGTCAGTAAAATCGATTCCGATACCACAGAATCAAGAATTGATATTAAAGAAAGAATCGGTTTTGAAATCGGAAATTGATATAAAAAAGAATGGAGAATCGGTTTTGGAATTGGAATTGATCGCCTATTTTCTAGAATCGGCTGGTTGAGTCGATTTCGATTCCTGCCTGAGGTTCCAGATGTCAAGAACTGGAATTGAGAATCGGAATCAGGAATCAACATCAAGAATCGAACCCGGATTCGAGAACCAATATTCTGCTATCGGAATCAAGAACTGAAAAAAAATAGCAATTGACCCGACAGTACTACGAACAAATGTGGGTGCTTAGAATCCTAATCGAGAATCGATATCCTGGTATCGGTATCGGAATCGAGAATTGAAAAAATTAGATATCAACCCAACACTAATTTGTGATTACAAAAATATTTAGTTTTGGGGATAAATAGCAAGACTTTTTGGCAGCGTCCTGAAAGTTTGTTGACCACCTGAGTTAATTTCAGAAACTCTTTTGAGGTACGATATAGAAGAATTTATCGGTGAACGGTTTTGGTGTTGAAAAAGTAAAAGAACTAACAACCGCGAAAGTGAAACAAAAATGCAGTAATGATAGTAAAAGGCACTTTTAAAAAATTACTTTGTAAAATAGTCTACAGCCGTGAACATTTATATATCAATAAATATCTGCCATTTTTCTAGATCTACTTTAACAAGGCTTGTTGCAAATTTACCTACTTACATTAGTACTTGCCAGAGGTTAATTGGTTAAATATTACCCAATGATTGTCAATTATAGGGCTAAAGAGAGATTGACACTTACGGGAACACTGTGGGATGCCTGTAATGCTGTTGATTCTATACCGAAGAACAATGTATTAGCAGTGTTAAGTGTTCTTGACGATGAAACCTCCTTGGCCAAAGATGCTCTAGATGAACTAACAACGGTAAGTAATTCATACTTTAATTTAGTAAAATATGCTTGTGCCAAATCTGATAGTCACTGGTGTTTAGAACATAACGTAAATACTGGAACTAAACTGAAAACTCAGGCTTAACATTTCCATTATCAATAGACAAACTCTACATTAATTTTGTAACTAACACCGAAGATAAAAATGTATCAAATATAAAGACTTCAAGTCAGAAATCTATTCCAGGGATGTCTAATAGCTGCGGCTGCCCTGACCTTTAAAATATATATTATTACCGTCTACTGTACCCGCTTTTGAATTGAGCATGCTCGACCCCTCAAATTTCCCACCTTAACTAATTTATCTAAATTATTATCACAGCCATCTTTATGAGTCCAACCAAGATTAACATTGTCCTCAACCAAAACTGTGCCATTAGCTCAGAACCCTACATTAGTAATTACATTCGTGTATCCTACCACAGCACCCGGTACAGCTATACTATCGTAAATTTGTATTTTAAATTACCACAGGTCCTCTAAATCTAAACCCCCTTTTGCTGAAAGAACTTAGAACATCCTGATATTAGTCGACCCAAATTACTATAAATTAAGACTTAGCTGAGCAGCGGCGATGTAGACTTTACTCAGACTGCGTTGAGTCCCGTGGAGAAGTGGCCCAATGCGTTTCCCGTTCGCTTACGTCCCTCGGCGCATTCAGCGCACGCACTACTGTTATCTAGTTCCGATCAGCTGATTCAGTGCTGCGTGTTTGAAAATATGTTTATTTGAACATGATCTAAGTGGTATATTACCACATAGTAAATCCTCCAGTAGTCATAATTTTTGACATTGCACAGCAGAGAGTCGAGCAATTAGAAATTCCGACAGCTGACTTTTTCTGGGTTAATATGCATTTGCACATGGCTGTACAAGATCTGATTTCAATTGGTTTCAAATGAGCAAGACTTTTGTGTTTGTCTTTTATAAGCTTTCGTAATGTGCATAACCATGCTCACAGCTGAATACACTGCTACTCATATTTATAGGTAGTCATAGTTACTTTCACTGTTTCCCCCAGAGAGTAGTAATATCGTCTGCAGATCCTCTGTGAGCAGAACTATCTAAAGGTTGTGTTTTCTTTTAAGGGTCTCAGACAGCGCCCTTAAAGAACTTCTGTAGAACTTCAGCAGTAGAACTTTGGTAACTGTGACTCTGTATTGCAAGGGTTGGACCTAATTACTTGTATTTGCTTGTTTTATGTTGGAGAAATAAATAAATTTGTTAGAACACGCTTGACTTCCATCTGTCTGCTTGTTCTGTGTAGCCTTAGAGGGCTCACTGTTGTTCCCTTTATTACTTCAAAGCGGGATACAAACAAAAATTTTCAAATGTGTTATAAAGGCTCAAAACAAATAAGAAGAGAAGGTAGCCATGTATGCACAAATCATATGACGGCCAGTTTCAACGTTCTTCATAAAACTAGCCATCAGTGTGTAAAAATCAGCTTCAGTAATTAGTTTGTAAAGCATTTAAAATTTCATTGTAAAGCAACCACATTGTTAAGTAGTCAACATCATCAAGCAAATCAACTGTCAATCAAGCATTCTTCTTGTTGTATTTAATTGCAAATCATTATTGTATATAGTCTGTAGTCTCATTGTAAATGGTGTAAACCTTTAATAAAGTGAATTGAATTGAGTTTGTGTGGTAATGTAAATTACCACTTGTTATCAAGATTCATCTGGAGTCCCAGATGTAAAAATTCAAATTACAGCAACTCAAAATGAAAGTAATATGAATTATACTACAAATTCATTTCTGATTTGATGGCTTAGAGCTGTGAAAGATTCACGATAAGAAAATCAAGTCATGCAGAAATTTCGGACAGATATATTTGCTAGATTTCTGAAGAGGACAAATGACTCTACCAGGATTTGTTCACAGGCGAAGATGGAAAGTTCTGTCGAAGATCAGCAAAGTCAAAACTCCAGGCAAAACCCGTGTTCCGCTCAAAACAAAGAGATCATGGAGCTCATTTCAGATGAGCTCAAAAAACACCTTCTCGAATTGGACATTACAAAATGGAACAAGAAAAAAAAAATCAATACTAGGTATTGCCTTACTGGCAAAGATGGATCCAGTCATCGCGTCCGAGCTGTAAAGCTTAAGAGACTTGTTACTAATTACATGTAAATAATCATCTGCATGAGAGCTATATTTGTTGGACAGAGATTGAAAAGCTTCATAGTGTAGACCTCTATTGTAATTTGTATGTAACAAATGTTTTGTAATATAGTTTTATAGATAAATGTTAAGTAGTGAATTGGTCTGTTAGTGGCCACCCTTCAGGATATTTAAGTTAAGTCAGTCTTTATAAGAGTGTTAAAAAACCATGTGTAAAAAATACATTATTATTTTATTGCTAGAAACTAATTGTGTTGCAACAGGAATTTATTACATACTTTACTGTAAATAACTAAATATTTTTGAGACAACATATTTGACTCGAGGATAGCATTACTGATGTACTACTGTAGCTCTACTTTTGAACCATCTTTTTTAGTTACAATTGAAACCAAATAGCTTAAGTCATATGGAGTCAGCTCTTGAGTTCAGCTTTATCTTAGCTTTTAAATAAGCAGTATATGTGTTTTATAAAAGGTCAATACGATAACAGCTGTTTGAATATTAGGAACGTAGTATTACAATTATGTTGTTAAACCTACAAAGCGGTGACCGCTATTTTATGGTGGTAACATGACAGTGAACTTATCTTTTAAATGTAATCATATGGGAGTGTTTTTCTAGAGAATAGTCAATGTTTCCCATATGATATACAGGGTCATCGAAAAAGGTGTACGGGATTTGAAAGTGAAATAAAAATGTTAATATGAGGGTACCCAAAAGTATCGAATCGATCGATGCAGGTGGGGAGCGATAGTTCACATTTTGGCCGATATGGGACGAAGACCAACTTTTCCTGGATTCAGTGCACCGGTGTGGGCAGTCTGAGAGGCTGTGAAGAGGAGCGCTTAAAAAGTAGTTTTGTTCTGCCTCGCTTTGTTTTGATGGTTTAATTATATGGACAAAGTCCAGCAGTGAGTTTTTGCTTTTTCTCGTAAGATCGCGTCAGAAACGGTTGCAGTTATTAAAAAAGCTTACACAGACGATGTTTTCAGCAAAACCAGAATGAAACTAGTATTTTCCCAAATTCAAGATGGCGCCATATCGATTGAAGACAAGCCTCGTCCTGGACGACCTTCAAATTCTCGGACTGTTGAAATTGTTCAGAAATTGCAATATTTAATCGCCGGAGGACCATTGGGAATGCTTTGCTTAGAGTGTGTTAAAATTCAGTTTAGCGAATTTCAACACACTCCAGACCTAAATTTTGGCGATATGGAGACTGGTTCTTTCATCATGACAATGTGCCTGCCCATGTAGCCATTTCAGTGCGCTGTTTTTGGTCGATAGTTACCGACCACCCTTCCCCACAACCAATACTCGCCAAATCTTGTCCCACGCTGATTTTTATGTTCCCCATGATGAAAAATTCCATAAAAGATTACCGTTATGACAAAAATGAAGGAGTGAAAAGGCAAACGAGGATGGAGCGTGCAGCCATTCAGATTAAGGGGTATAAGGGATGCTTAAAACCATGGCAGCATCAAATGAACAAATGCATTACACTAAATGGGGAGTTTACTGAAGGTGTACATGTAAATTAGTAAAAAGAATAATAAAATATGGGTTTTACAGCTTAAATTCCCGTATTTTGGGTACTGCGATAATTGGTAGAATTTTGACTTTTACATCAAAAGACACAGCAAATCTTAAATTTTTTATGTACTGGAAAAAGTTTCAATGTGAGTTCTGAGCTGCTTTACGGGGCGTTACGCGACAGACATCGAGCCGATAGTCAACCTCCCGCCAGGTGTTTTGCAGCATTTCTTGAGTCATTGTTGAATGGCTACGTTGATTATTCTTCTTATCTGTTCCCTCAAGTTGAAGAAATTGAATGGGAAAAGGGCATTAATGTCATTTTCCAGCAGGATGGAGCTCCATGTCACTACAGTCTAATCGTCCAAGAAGCTCTCAACAACAGATTTCCTGATCGTTGGATTGGGAGGAATGGTCCTGTTTTGTGGCCACCTAGGAGTCTTGATTTGACGCCTTTAGATTTCTTCTTTTGAGGCTACATTTAAAACTCAATTTTTGCTGAGAAAATAGGTGATCTACAGCACCTGAGAAGAAGAGTCAACGTAGCCATTTCAACAGTGACTCCTGAAATGCTCCAAAACACCTGGCAAAAGGTTGACTACCGGCCAGATGCCTGTCTTGCAATGGGGGGAGCTCACATTGAAAATTTTTAAATACATTAAAAAATTTAAGATTTGCTGTGTCTTTTGATGTAAAAATCAAAATTCTACCAATTATATTAAAATTTTTATTTTACTTTCAAATCCCGTACACCTTTTTCGATGACCCTGTATTTCCCAAGGCTTTGTTATTCCCATCAAAATACCCTTCAAGGGTGGTTGGTATCTACCTAGTTATCAAGTTATGCTTGCACAAAAATAAAATTCACTGTATTGTTAGGGTTGTAAAAAAGTGGTCACCGCTTCCTTATGTAAAGTTATATTAAATTATGTTAGTACAACTAAATCCAATTCGTTGAACTTATTTTTTCCTTGAAGATATTCTAAAGTTAAGTGGTACAAATTAAAGTGGTTAAGTGGTTGGTGGTAATTTATTATGTGACTTTACGGTAGCGCTAGGTAAAGGTCGAGGTTGGGTGGTAGAGAGGACTTTGTAGTCCTAACTTCGCCTCGTTAAACAAGACAAACTTTACCTTTTTTTTACCTTTACAAAAGTGACAGTTCAATAATACAATTAAAATTACCTCTGACATGACTAACTGGCACATCAGCTCACAACATGAAAACTTAACTTCGGGTGCTGAAGGTTTCCTAAGCGGTTGCCGTATTTTATGGCCGTAATATGATAAGGAACTTATGATTTTAATGTAATCATACGGGAGTGTTTTCCTAGAGAACAGTGGCAGCTTCCATATAAGTCAAAATATCTTTATTACAATTTCTTCAAAAAATGTATTGTCATCAAAATTGTACAGAATATTTTAAGTTATATTAGGTTTTCGTTTCTACAGTCTCCGTGAAGAAATTCTTCTTCCGATGAGATACTATGACTTGGTTGGGCGAAGCCCCGCGTTCCCACCATCCACCTGCCGTCAAGCCGTGGGCATTCTGCAGGCTAAACTTAACACCCGATCCTAACTCTTCAAGTCTTCTCCGCTCCGGCCCTTTTTCCTCTTCTCGGACACATTCTGTGTCCATTACCCTAAAACCAAGTCCCCCTCCCTCTAACGCCCTGCGTTAGGGATCACAGGAAATATTTTTTCTTCTCCGATTGAATTGTCAATCTGTCATTCAATCGTTTCAGGTCACAGTCTGAATGTTTCCCTTTCCTACCTAACCTCCTAGTGACTGTCCTGAGAATCTCAAAGTCTCCTTATCGATGACGAAATTTTCCTTCCTCCATTCCAAGTTCTTCCTTTCCAGCGATTCCTTCAGTTCCCTTCTTTCCTCTTGAACTGTGGGCAGTCCATCAAGTGGCTTGCTGTTTCTAATTCACCGCATCCGCATCTGTCTTCCTCTACTAGGTTGAATCTTCTCTTGTTTGCCTTGAAATTCCCGTGTCCTGTCAGAAACTGCGTCATCATAAATTCCGTTTCCCAAAGTCCTGCTCAAGCCTCCTCCTGATGTTCGGCACATACTGGAACGTTTCTCTTCCTTTTCTCTCTTCCCACCTCTGCTGCCACTCTTCTAAAGTTTCCTCTCTTCTAGCTTTCTTGCTCTCGCTGGCGTTTCTTCCGTTTTCCTTGTCATCCCAAATCTTGATCCTTTCTTCAATAAGCAGGTCAATGGGAATGGCTCCTGTTATCACCCTGATCGCCTCGTGTGAAACGGTGTTGTATGCTCTTGCGACTTTTAGCAGCACCTTCCTCTGAACACTCATTAGTTTCTCTTAGATCCTATCCTCCTTGCATCTTTCCCCAGAATTCGCATCCATTACAACATCGCCGGTTCAACACATCCCTTGTACAAAGTCATTAAATGCTTCCCAGTCATGCCTCCGTTGGCCTTTGCTTGCCACTAACCTCCTATAAATTCCTTTGATCTTTTCTGCCACCTCTTCTACATGCTTCTCAAAGTTCATCTTTCCTCCGACAATCACCCTAAATATTTCATTTCCTTCTTGCACCCTATGTGCTCCCCTTCGACAAACAGTCTCGGTCCTCTCACTAATCGTCCCTTCAGCAGTGTTGTAACGGTCTTCGGCCTTGAAAATGTCAGCTTCCTCTGTTTTCCCCAGTCTATGACTTGTTCTACGGCTCTACTTCCTCTGTCGATCAGCTGCTGGTGGCTCGGCCCTGACCAACAGCAGGGCATCATCTGCGTAAGCAGTGATTGTTACGCCTTCCTCAAAGTCCATCCTCAACAAGCTGTCAAACATGATGTTCCACAATATCGGTCCTACCACAGATCCTTGCGGGCCTCTCGTCACTCTCTTCCTGCTTCCCGTTCCCTAGCCTCAAAACCACATCTCTTCCTGGAAATAATCCTTGATCAAGCTATACAAATTCCTGGGGCAGTTCCAATTCCTGAGTACCCTCATTATTTCCGGCCACCAAGCTGAGTCGAATGCTCGAGATATCCAAAGACACTGCCAGAACGTGCTTTTCTGCAGCTGTATCAATATTCTCCTTAACTTTCATCAGCGCGTCCACGGTTCCCCTTCCTTCCATAAATCCATACTGCCTATCACTCAGCAAATTCTCTTCAGTCAGCCATTTCCTCATTCTACTTACCACCAGCTTCTCTCCTACTTTTCCTAACACTGAGAGCAGTGTCACTGGTCTGTATGACTTCACTTCACTTGGTTCCTTGTCCTTGCTCTTCAGAAATATCTTAACTACTCCTTTCTTCCATACGGCCGGAAATGTTCCTTCCCTTAACATTTTGTTGTACAGAGTGAGCAGGTGCTCTCTAATTCTTCCATACATCCTCTTCACGATCTCATTCTTGACTCCGTCGTGTCCTGGTGCTTTCCTGTTCTTCAGTTCCTTAACTGCAGCGTCCAGCTCTCCTTCCGTGAACTCTGGTTCCTCCAGGCCTTCAAAAGGTTCTTCCATAAGGTTACGAATGGCCCTTTGGTCCACTGTATCCTCTTCCGCGGTCGTCCGGAAGAGTCCTTCAATATTCTTCTCAGAGACTCTTCTACTGTCGTAGTATAACTTCCGTCCTCATTCCGCATGCTGACCAGCGTTGTTTCCTTCTTCGTTTTCTCCATGATAATCTTATAGGCCTTTCCCCACGGTCGTTTCGACCATCTTCGTCCAGCAGCTTCTGCCATGAGTTTCTTTTTCTTTCCTAATCTCCCATACGACGCTGTCCTGGCGTAACAAAGCTCTCCTATTCTCCTCCGTTCTTGATCGGTTCCATCTCTCTCGCGTGTTCTCTTCGTTCTCCTAAGCTCGGCTATCATCTGACCACCAAGGTACCTTCTTCTGTCCTCTTTTCGTCTTTGGTACAGTCCTCTCCATCACTCTTCCTATGAGTTCCTGAAGTTCTCGCGCATTCCTCGACTTCCTTATCTTCCCATCCAATCCGTCCCTACCTCCTGTACCAATACCCTATCAAATTCCTGCCAATCTACTTCCCTGAGATTCCAAGACCCTTCCTTCATTTGTTCCTACTGGTTCTAGCTCGAGCCGCATACTCACCTCGAATTTTATGAGTCTGTGGTCACTCATCGTCTCTCTACTACTTCCCAGTTCCTTAAGTCCCTCATCACATCTCTCATTGGCTAAAGTTACGTCGATATTCGACATTCCTCCCTGCGTGTTCTGGAGGTGGTCCACCTACTCGACTGGTTCCCTATTTCTAGTTCACATGCCTCTGCCATCTCTTCGACCTTCTCTCCTCTTCTGTAGTCCTATTGCTCCAAAGTCTGGATCTCGCATTTAAGTCTCCTCCGATAACAACTCCTTTCCTCCTATTGGTTCTGACAATTTCGGCAATTCTTCTTAGATGGGCATCTATCCTTCCGATGGGCGGCAGTAAGACTGACGACTTTTAGTTTTTTCTCTTCTCTCCAGTCTCACAGTGACGCAAGCTCCGTCCGTTTCCTGGTCGATCATCAGGGCGTCAATAGATTCCTCCAAAATTGCTACTGCACTTCCTACCACTATTCCGTTTCTTTTGTCAAAGTACCACCTTCCTTCACATCCTCTTATCTGCCCGTCACTGACATAAGGCTCTTGTACCAGTAAGACTTCTAAGCCTTCCTGCTCACTCTGACCATTTCCTCCATTGCTATTTTGCCTCGTCCTACATTAATCTGACCTATCTTACAGTCCATAATCGATCTGTTCATTTTGCCTTTTCACGGCCTTCTCATATACTGGGCACTTCCTCCAGCTGGATGGGTGTTTCACGTCCTTTTTCCCATCTCTGGTGCAGTTTCGCACTTTACATCTTCCTGCTTGTTCTTCTTGCAGTCTTTAAATTCATGCTCCCCAGCACACCAGAACAGCAATCCTTGCTCTTGCAGTTTAACTTAGCGTGTCCGTATCTCTGGCACTTGTAGCACCTCGCTACATCCACGTAGTCCTTTATTCTGCAGGACTCCCACTCGATGAAACCTTTCCTTCTTTCTTAGCCAGTTCCGTACTCTTACTGAACACTCGGCGACCAGGTGATTTCTCCTGCTGTCTCCTTTCCTGCGCTTTTCTCAGCGTATTTGTGTCTTATCTTGAATTCCTCTGTAAACTCTTCTTCTTGAATGTCACTGCCCTGCATATTTCTTGCAAAAATCTCCTCTTTTATCTCTTGGTCCTTCAATTTAGCGTTAACGTCGTGAATATCAACAGGGTTCTTCCTTGTCGGCACTCCTACACTCATACCCGCTTTTTCAGGTCCTCATTCTCCATCAGCTTTTCAGGCCCTCCTCAGATTCCGATTCAATAATGACGCGTTCTTGATCATGTTGAGCCGCTTACCTTCAGGCCTATATCTGACGGTTTTACCAATTCTTTCAGTTTTCTCTTGACCTCTTCACTTTCCTTTTTGTCATGCCTGATAACCACGAGTTTGGTGGGAGAACAGGGCCCTTCAGCCCGTGACTTTCGAATCTCATTCCTGGCAGCAGCGTCAGCATAGCTGCATCGACTTCTCGGCTGAACCGACTCCATCTTGTCCTTCAACTCCTCCCTTACGACCTCTCTAAGGCTCTCAATCATTATCTTCCCTCGCTCTTCAACTCGAGTCTCAGGATTACCCTCTCTTCCCTTGCCTTCAATCTGCTCCTGAACTTCGTCCATTATCCTCCAGTCCTTCAGCATAGTTCTTCCTGACCATTTTACTACTCCTGGTATCCTCGACCAGTTTCTCAATTTCCTTAGAATAAGCCCAAATTCGTCAGGGATCCTTCCCTAAACATACCGTGAGTCCTCCTTATCCTCATCTTCTTCATCGGTCCTTTTGGACTTCTTTTCCCAGCCTTTTTCCTTTTCGAAGGCTCCTTATCCTCTTCTTCCAATCTCGTCTCGATTCAGAGTCTACCCTGCTGCTGGTATCGGGTGGCCAGCCTGCTGAGCCTTCTCTCCCTCTGATGTTTCCATGAATTCCCTCTCCGCCTCAATTCTTAGTCTCTCCTCTTCCAGTCTTTTCTCTCCTCCTCCATCTTTACTTTATCTTCTTTTGATGCCATCTCAGTTGAATAATCTCGATTTAATAATTTCAGTTTTCTGCTTTGACACTCAAGCTGTATAACAAATTTTCATAATTCCTTTGGGTTTTGTTTTCCCTCGGTCAATTGGGAGCTTCTTGCCAATCGCTCGATGCCTTCCTGCCCTAGGCCCACATCCTATTGGTTGCTGACCAAACCTCTTCAGGCACCCCTCAAGCCCACCTAGCACAGTCGCAGGGCGGAATATGCCTATAGTTCTTCAAACAGCTTCCGACAATTTTGAAGCTGCTTTCAGCGTGGCGGGGCTGCAACACTAACAGTGGCCACCTGCAGAGAGCAATTTGATCTCCACAGCTGCCCACCAGGATTGGTTTGGAGTTCACCAGTACAGTTGACCACTAAGCCGCCCCCTAGCACCTTGACCAGAGTACGTGGAGGAGGGCTCATCCCTGAGAGGGGAGAGACTCGACGGGACCATTTGCCTTGGACACCAAGACGCCTCCCGCAGCCCCATCCGGCCTGCGGTTTTTTTCAAGGTCAACCACACCGGCTGCCTCTTTGACAAGCCCCTGGTTTGCCTAATCATTCACACCAACACTGTGATACCTAAGAACATTCTCACTGAAACCCGTGTTAGTGGCAGGCAGGCTCTTCCTAACAGGGACCCTAGAAAAAAAGGAAAAGTTAGTAGGAAGGGATAGGATTGCAGCCAGAAGGAAAGAGAGAGGAACTCCTGGCTGGAGGTTGCAGACACAGAGGACAGACCCCTGTGGAACTCGGGGCCCCGGGGACGTCCAACTCCCCGTAGGCTGACTAATTACAGGCTACCCCCTGGGAGATAACTATGACCTAAACTGCAATGACATAATTGCATTAAAAAAAGGCACTTGTTCACTTGTTTTGTCGCTTAACGTACTAAAGGCTAAATGTATGCCAATTTAAACCTCGGTACAAATACTCTGTGTAAGACCTTGCCATCCACTTGTGTGAAGATCTTGTAGCAAATGGCTCTTGTGAGATTATGGGTAAGGTTTCATCAAAGATTTTCCTAATTAATTGCAGTCACCCAAATAGCTAGTATTCAACTATTCATCCACTTTAGTGACATTCTTTGTAGTTAAAATTGATAAAGCACAATAGGTTTTTTTTTGTTTGAGCTACTTTATTTTGAAGTGTGGGAATAGCCAAACGGGCGAATGAATCTATTTGGTAATGTTGCTTTGGTTAGTAAAGCACAGGAAGAGTGACAATACCCTGAGTTTGGATTAATAAGGAACCAAACAAAGATCAAAAAGGATCAAACTTCGGCCAGAACTATGGTCATTACCGTTTATTATTTTAGCTAGGCTACTCCTTCAAAAAATTACTCCATATTAAACAACCTCTTTTTAAAAATTTGTTTGCCAACTGATGTGTTTAATCAATTGTTTAGACAATGGAGGAGGATGAAGGCGCCTTGGCAGATATGACAGAGGAAGTTTGGACCAATGAAGAACGGGAGCTGGCTAGCAGAGCGTCGGGACTGGTCAAGGTAGAGTAACTGTTCAGTTCGCTCACTTACTGTCTTGCTTCTGGAGAATTCACTATCACACGTAGCTTTTAGAAATTTAATAGTCCATGTGATAGTTAGATTTTTCAAAGTTTTCCGAACACAGCAGTACATGGTCCAAAAGTAAAACTTTGATTAATATAGAATTTTTTATAGTAAATGGGCATTAAAACTGGGAAAGCATTAAACACAACTACAAGTTTAGTATGAGTATTGAACAAATTAAACGTCATTTTGGTCTTAAACAAAGCAGAAAATTCATCATGATTGTTTAAGATTAGAATGAGGATTTGTTGGTTTTGCAGGTGACACACTTATGTCTACAGAGGCTAGACAAGGCGGTGAGATCCGAAGGCTCCTGTGACTCTCCCCTCCACTCAGCTCAGCTGGACCAGGTGGCAGCATCCGTTAAAACCGTCAGTCCAGCTCTTGACGACTTTGTGTCTGAACTGTACCACCCGGTCAACGTGCCTGTTGTCATGCAAAATGTAAGTGGAAGGTGGCTGTAGTTACATATGTGTTTGTTTTAAGTGTAGAAGTAGTTTGTCAAATCTATTGTGTGATGAGCTGAGCAGTTGTTTGTTAGTATAACAATTAGAGTTGTTACAAGTTACCTTTTGGTGCCTGTAGATCCTACTGTAGATTCTTCTAACAGATGTACATTTCGGGACAACTTTATTTTTATATTTATTTTAATAAAAAATAATTCTATCATTTTTTTCTGGGGTGTCCCATCATTGGTGTACCTTTATCTATTCTAACACACTAGTGTTCATTATATTAAAAATATTTACACTATATACTTTCTTAGTTTGTTGTTGGATGTCATACGAATTGCAGGGAAAGTCATAAGACATGCTAATCGCAATACTGTTTACGGCGGAGCATTCCGGAGAGCATGACGAGCGACATGGTCAGTTAGACTATGAACACTTGACTGCAAAATTGAGGTGGCAGAGGTGCAGGTGGGGTGCTTTGTCCTTGGGGAACTTCCGGGGTGAACTGGTTCGGAGTGGTGGCGCTGACGCCTGCTTTCCTTAAGGACAAAGCACCCCTACACCTGCACCTCTGCCACCCTCAATTTTGCAGTCAATGTGTTCACAGTCTAACAAACCGCTTTCACTGGCTATCACGCCAGGTCGCCTCGCCAAGGCCCAATTGCATTATGCGTAGTGTACGCTCCATGCGAAGTTCTGCGTGTGACCAGTGGTTGCTCGCCAGAAGGAGTAAGGGTCACTTCACCTATGTTTTAGAGGAGAAAATTAAACTTTCAACATTTAATTCATCCGTTTTCAAAGTCCATGGGATCACATATCAACGCGACTATGAGTAAGATACAAGCTCGACAGCAATAATCGATGGTTGCTTGATAGCACATAGAGAGTTAGTATGCCTCTATGGTTGCCACTGGCTGCTTCGCGTAAGACCGGAACCCTTGTGTAGGTAGAAGAGATTTGTCTGGGCCTTCTGGACGCTTACCTACGGTAGGGATAGACGCTGAGGGCGAGGAAAGGCTCCTTTCCTATGGCAACTGTGACTTAGAAGTGTATATTCAAAGTCAGCCACTCTCTCATTTGAGCCTGGCCAGACAGCAGACCAGTTGTTCTTGTTCAGCTAGTAGACCTGCCAAGCCACTATTCTGTTTTAGGCCTACGTTCTTCAATCATAATTTTGTGTTGTTTGTGTTTGTAGTTATGATTAAGCAAAGAAATTTGCGAAATATAAGCTATATTTTATAGACTTGTGTTGTTAATCCGTTAAAATATATAAGCCGTTTGGCATAACTTCAATCAAAATATATATATATATATAAGTGTCTACTCTCTGCAGGTCGCATTTTGTGGCCAGATTTTCATGAAATGTGGTACCAATATAACTTTTGAAATATCTTGATCAGGTTAGTTAGCCAGCAAAATCGGGCTCCCGGAAGTTCTCTTTTGGGGTGGGGAGTTTTAGTCAAAAGGAGTTTTAATGTTTTAAAAACAGTAAATTTCGTCTGATTTTGATGAAATTTAAAATAATATCATCAACGATATCCATCAATGTACCAAAAGTTAAAATTTATAGAGTTGTTTCAAAGTAGCAGCCAAAAAAAGTGATTTTTGCAGTAACAGTGTTATGAGCAGTCCAATTTCAATAAAGTTTCAAATACGTTTTAACCGATAGATATGAAATAAAACTTGCAGTAAAAAACACGTCAATCTGAGGCTGAAGGTTGAAGAGAGGCTGTGAGCGTAGCAAACAGCCCCGTAACACCCGTGTCAATAGAACGGCTGAATGCCAAAGCGAGACTATGAGCGGAGTGAATAATAGTAACAAATTGCAAAGGAAATTTGATTCATTCACTCATGCAAGAGAATAGAATAGAATAATGTTTATTGCAGGAAAATTTTTACAATCTATTGCAAAACTCAAGATAAGAAAAGAAAAACATTTACAGTTTTTACACACATTACGACATTCATACAGTTACAATATTATCCTGAGAAACCATTCACACTTTTAAGAAACATATTTCATATGTTCCTATTCTCCACAAACACCGAGTTTACAACTTTAAATTTCTTCCCCATCCTTAAACTCATCCACAGAGTATCTGCTTAAATTAATTAGGTATTGCTTGAAATGACGCTTAAACAGCACGGGGGAGGTGATAGTGGCAATCTGGGGAGGCATGTAATTTAACAGTTTAGCTCCTGCTAGGGAGGGCAATTTTGATGCAGCGGTCCTATGTTCTTGAAAGTTCTAAAAGATCCCTACCTCTTGTTTCATAATCATGAATATCTCTACCCTGAAGTGGTTGACATTTAAATCGGTAATAGTATACCACTTCAAGTATATAGAGACAAGGCAGGGTTAGCAATCGCAATGCTTTGAAAGCTTCTCTGCATGAATCTCTAAAATTTAGGTTTAATAAAATTTTAATTGCTTTTTTGTAATATAAAGACTCTTTGGCTGTTCACTCTTGAGCTATTTCCCCAAAGAGCTATTCCATATGCCAAATGAGGAAATATGAGTCCATAATAAGCCATTCATTTTAAATTTTGAGGCTCTGTAGCGCTAAGTTTCGTGTCGGTCTGGTAATAACTATTTATGTGCAGCTACAACAACGTAACTGCTTACACTGTGGTTTGAATCAGGTGTCTCAGGTAGCTGCTGGAACGTCGCCAGAGAAGGTGCGGCGAAGGAGAAGGCGTCGACATCAGTCCTCTGGCAAAGTTGCATCACAAGAGGAGTTGGATCTGGCAGGTCGACATCGTTCCTCTAGCGAAGTAGCATCACAAGAGGAGGTTGATCCGGCAGGTCGACATCGTTCCTCTGGCAGAGTTGCATCACAGGAGGAGTTGGATCTGGCTGGTCGACATCGTTCCTCTAGCAAAGTTGCATCACAAGAGGAGTTGGATCCGGCAGGTCGACATCGTTCCTCTGGCAAAGTTGCACCACAAGATTTAGAACTTGCAAACCTACCAGTTACTTCTGCCTCCCTGCTTCAGCTTCGGAAGGCATATGAGCACATGGGGAGAGACGCTAGACGACTGAAGAGGTGGAAGATCTTCCTCGAGGACGGCTCTTTCCGTCGGCTAAAACCGAGCCAGGTGCATTATCTACTCCAATCCTCTGGCAAAGTTGCATCACAAGAAGAGTTAAATCTGGCAGGTCGACATCGTTCCTCTGGCAGAGTTGAATCACAGGAGGAGTTGGATCTGGCAGGTCGACATCGTTCCTCTGGCAGAGTTGCATCACAGGAGGAGTTGGATCTGGCAGGTCGACATCGTTCCTATGGCAAAGCTGCATCACAAGATTTAGAACTTGCAAACCTACCAGTTACTTCTGCCTCCCTGCTTCAGCTTCGGAAGGCATATGAGCACATGGGGAGAGACGCTAGACGACTGAAGAGGTGGAAGATCTTCCTCGGGGACGGCTCTTTCCGTCGGCTAAAACCGAACCAGTTGTATTATCTACTTCATTACCGACACTGAGGATACCTCAGCGGTAAAGCCCAGGTACTCACTGTGCCGCTTAACTCCCAGAAGATAAACCTTTTTTCTTTTTCTATTTTCTTTTTTCCCACCGACTTTTGTAGGGGGTGTAGTGCGTTGATTTTACCCGGGTAATAAACTTGTCTAGACTTATTGTATGGATGTATTTATATACCTGTGAGGCCTAGACCCAATCCAGCTTTTAGAGGCGTGGCCATGTTTGGTGACCTTGTATGGTAGGCATGTTTGCAACTTGCTGGTCCTAGGGCTAACAGCTTAACATGTTGACAATAGCCTAGTTGCTTGGTAACTGGTTACCAGTTACTGTCAGCTACACTAACTCACTTCCACAACACTCCTTGGTAGCGTTAAAAACGTTTTTGAGGTACGCCCATTTTTGAATTCGGGATTTGCCAAACATTGCCCCCGCACAGCTCTTAATGACAATGTCTTGATCTCAAGCTGAAATTTTTATGACAATTCTCAAGAAGTAAGTTGTATTGAATACAAGTTGAGCATTAGGCGTGGAATATTTTAGCATCCAAGTAGAAAAAAAAGGAATCCAGCACTTACAGTTTTTGTTCTATTTGACCTTCGGTCTTGCTTGCAAGGAATCTTAGGGCCTTAAGTATGGATTTTTCAGTTTCAAACCTTATAAGACTTGAAAATATTAGGAACGTTCATTTTTTTAACTCCTGTAAAGGAGTCTTTTGTGTGTGTTATTTTTATAAATATAAATTGCCCTCTCATATTATAAAAATTCAAAACGTAAAACGTGTTCTACAGACATTTATATTTTATTTTGCTGCTTTTGGACTCTCCCTGCTCCCCTCCCAAGTAAAATTGTTTTGGTTTTTTTCTTTTCTTTGGTAGTTACACTCTCAAACTAAGACCATCCAACTTGCAAAGTTTCAAATTTCCAGCTCATCTAAAATATTTATGTCAGTCAGTCTGCGAATGATCAGAGATATTTCGGAGATCTGATACAGAGATCTGTACTTTGTGGAGGAGCTTTTGGCCATTTCGGTTAAGAGAGGTGATGTGAGCTGCGACAGCTGATTTTGAGGATGTGTCTGGCAGGCGAGCAAGCTGGCGGAGTGCTGCGGAGTTTGCTGTCAGTGACTGAGAACACACACTTAAGCTCGGCAGTGGACAAGGACAGAGACAAACTGCTGCTCTTCATCAACCACAACCACAACAAACTAGACCCTGCCGCAACCAACCCAGTGCCACAGCTCAGTGCTCTTAACATTATGTAAATTAGTGAAATACATATTTTATAAAACAAGAAAACACCTTGTGTTGAATTTGAGTTTTCCTTTGTTTGCTACTGTTTTTTAAGGGTCAACCCAGTAGACTCCCACTAGAGAGGATTCCGAATCAGATGTTAGCTAATCCAGACAGAAAAAAATCATACTGCATTGTACAACAATAGGGTGTTAACAAACTGCAACTCTAGGTTTGCAGTCGGCACAACTTTATTTGTCATGTTCAAAAAGGTTTTGTGTGACAAAAAAAACCCAAAAACAAATCTAAATATAAAAAAACAAATAAGATAAACCCATCACCCAAATACTGTTCCTCTATAGTACTACTTGCATAGGTGAAATGTTGTTGGAAAAATTAATTGTATTTGAATTGTCCATAAATTCATAATAGTGCCAGGATGTGTTACAGAAACTATACCACTTCCTCATAGCCTCACCCTTCCCACACAGCGATAAACAGTTACAATGCAAAAAGTGACTTAGTAAAAGTACATCCAATCATAGCAAGAACTAGTATAAACTGCAAAGAATAATAAATCAAATGTGTAAATAACAACGTTTTTATGTTACTCAAAAATTAACTCAAATTATGTTATCTTTAGTTTTTTTTACCATTTCCTGTGGTACAGGCAGTCAGTAATAAGTAAACTCGCTTTCAGTAATAAGTAAACTCATCCGTTTTTGTTGAAACAGAGACTAGTCAGCCACACTAGTCTGTTCAAGAGATAAACTACTCTAAAAGTGCCCTTATACATATTCTGAATTTAGTTTTTTTAATGACTCAAGTGAACCAAAAACGCTGATCACCTTGCATTTGATCGACCTAGGTTTTAAGAGTTGGCATTTTCACATTTAAAGTAGAAGTTACTTAAATAAAAACTAAAAAACACATTGAAAACTTGTCGTTCTATTTTCTTGTAATGGATAATTGGCATGATCAGATTTATCCTGAACTGTCACACTTCTGTATCACATATTGTCAAGGAAGGTCTGGAGGTGATGAGTACCCCAGGGTGGCAAGGGTATGGAGCGACGGATGTACAGAGCGTAGAGGCAGGTCAGCACGACTGCTACTGCTATCAGGATCCAGTCTCTGGTGACCAGGTACAAGATGAGGAACACTGTGATGATGGAGGCGGTGGTTACATCGTTGCTGCACGGGTGTTCTGGTCTGTGGACTTCACTCTCTTCCGGTACTCTCTCTCTACGGCTGCTCTCTGGTTCCACCCCATCTGCACAACATCACTACACCAGTGAACAATATATTCGCTGTGCATTGGTGTGAGTTGATGAAGAATTAGGGAAGTATTGTTATTGACGTATTATCTCTCGGTTGTAAAAGTTATACCAAAATTAAGCTTGTTTAGACATTTAAAAATTAAAAGAAAGTTTTTTTAATAACTTTTAGTAAGTTTTATGGCGGTTGGATTAAAACAAAATGTCAGGTTTTAGAAAAATGTATGACTTGTAATTTATTGATCATAAGTCATCCAAAGTTTTACTAAAGTTAAATACAAAGATTTTCTACTTGTGTTATTCTTGTTTACTAATGATAGAAAACGCCTCTAATAATAATTGCAATAGTATTTTAAACTCAGAAAAACACATCTTCTAATTTGTTTAGGTTAGATTAGAGTTGGTAATGTACCAATTATACATCAACCAAAAGTTTATTACAGTACCCTGGTTATCTTAGCCTGGTAGACCCACCCTAGTGAGACCCTAAAGCCTTAAGATGACTCTCCCAAGCTCAGACAAGTGAACTTCATCCTAATTACGTTCCTTAAGTACCCTTCTCCTGATCTCCAGAGAGGAACTGACAGTCTAATAAGATGTGCCTAGTGACTGCTCACAAAGTCTACTTAAAGGACTGTAGACCAATGTTTTGTGTTATATTTTAGGTTATTTTTTAGTTTTTACCTGAAAACAAGGTAAAATTGGAGATCCTCAAACCTTGAGGTATTTTTGTTCATTAACGATGGAAAACATTCAAAATAACATATCAAATTTATTAAGCAAAGCAAAAGAGAATGCAGTTGCTACCTGGAGCAAAGATACTATTTTCATTTTGTAACCAATTTTAAATGCAAGGAAGATCAAGCTTATTGTATTTTCCTAGCAATCTTTCTATAGAGAAAATTAACTCTACTAGAAAAGAAATGATTAAACTCTGCTGAAGTGATTACCTCGAGTGAAGGTGTTCTGAAGGGATGATGTGATTTTTTATTCTTTGTGCGTTTGATCATTTTGCCAATAAACCCAATCATTCATAGATTATCATCATATAAAACTTCTTTAATTTTAAGTACCAATTTTTTCATAACAAAAATTTTGCATCCAAGAAAATTGTAGTTGTTAAATTTTATAGTTTCATTTCCAAAGCCAAAATTTTATAACAAATGAATTTTATTTCCATAGTTGCACAGGTGATTGAAGATTACACTAATACACTCTTTTCTCCACTAAACCTTTCTGTTGTCATGAAACAAACGTATAAGTGTTTTAGATTTGGCATTTATAGAAGTAGTAAGTTAAGACATTTAGAAGTACGGTAAATTACATAAAAACTCTGACAATTTTGTTACCACAGAAATTTTAAATCATTAAAAATTGTCCTTTTATAGTTGGTGCTACAGATAGCCAAAATCATATACAGGGTGTCCAGTAATAAGGGTATCAAACTTTACCAGATGATTTATCAAGTCAAAATAAACAAGAAATCTCACCTAGTTTTCCGTGTGTCTGTCTGTATTTTTCACTACATAATTTTTATCTCCAAGGTAGAATTTGTTATAATTGTAAGGCTTTGCACACTTATTAGTATCGTTGAAACCAATATTTAAAAATAAATTTCAATTATTATTATTTTTCTAACTCAAATCTCTTAATAAGTCTACCTTTAAAAAACCGGAAGGGATAATAATTCAAATTTATTTTTTAAATACTGAATATAATTATACTAACAAGAGTGTAAAATTTTGAGTTTATACCCTATTCTAACTTGGAGATAAAAATTATTTAGTAAAAAACACAGATAGACAGAAAACTAAGCAGGATAGGACTATGTGTTATGGGACATTTTTTGTTTAATTTGACTTTATAAATCACCGGGTGAAGTTTGATCCCGTAATTACTGGACATCCTTTAGTGATCAAGTAGTTTATATTATAAATTGTTGGTCAACTGTTTTCAGTTATTAGAATGAACTATAAAAATCCTAAGTAGATAAGTTTTAACTTACTCTGACAATCAGTTGATGCCGACATTGGTAGTGTATAATACAAGATACTATTTTCCATTGATACCGCATTGATATCATTTAGTAAACAAAACAGATACTACTGCCTGCTAGGAATGAATCTTTATCAGTTATTGTTATACTTAAGCATTTTAAAATATTAAAAGTGGCAGGTATTTAACAAATGGGACTTTTATCATAGATTTGTACTCAACTGCCTCTCACCGCTACTATTAGACAAAACGTGTTTGATTTGATAGTTGGTCAGAGGGAAGTAACTGCCTAAAAGGGAAGAGTAACATACTTTGGATGGTTTGACTGGGCATAGATATGAATAATAACTAAAAAATAAACCAAAATGTTTCAAAAGGGAAAATAATTTTTTCTGACAAATGACAGTCAGAATCTTTTTTAGCAGGCATGCTCGTTCTCTATTCGATCAAATTTAAACTCACAATCAACTAAAACTCTACTGAAAATATTATCTCTAAAAAAAGGCAGTTGTAACACTTCAATTTTTGAGGGTATTCCTTTGTTTGAAGTTTTTTGTTGACAGTGGGGGAATTTCTAAGTTAAAAATACTACTGCAGACATTTTTCTTGATAAGTAAACAAGAACACAAAGTTTAGGGATCTGCAATCTGATCTTGTCTTTAGTGATAAAAAACAAACCTAAAACATTAGAAAATAAGCTAGCTTAAAGTAATTAGCATAAGCTGACCAGTCAAACGACAAGATTTATGTGAATATTGAAGAAGTAGGTTTCACGTTAGAAGGCTTAGAGATAGTTTATTTAATCAGTAAACCTTTGGCCTGAATGCGTGATAACAATATTTTCTTGCAGGCTCGGGCTATGGTGATTACCTGACCACTGCTTATTTGCTGCGTTTGGTACACTAGCACATGTGTTAAATATTGTAACTTATGGAGGAAAATGAAGCTAAAACAAGTTTTCAAAGGGTACAGTTTTAAATATTTGGTTGTCAAGTACCCCCTATGGACTTAGTACAATTTTGTGTGCGCAGAAAAATCTAGAAAAAGCCTTCCAAGTACTTGCTAGACTTATAACTTTGTAGAACAATGCTCAAGACATTCTGATGAGGCAAAATTACGTTGTTAGCACTGAAAGTGTTTAAGAGTCATTTATTTCCATCATGGTGCATAAACTTCAAACTATTATTGAAAACCAAGGGAACGAAGAAAACTTACACATTATCTAAACGTATTTTAATAGAACTTATTAATATTTACAGAAAGTTTCGGACTTCAAACATTATTTTTCTGGTTTGAACATTATTGTAGTCTCTGACATTTGATGCATATGATCAGCAAAGATATCTTCTGGTAGAGGCTCTTCCAAGTCCTCTGGGTAAAACGTGGGGAACGCTTCTGGTTTCTCTGTGCGCTTCCTAAAAAAAAAGAGAGCAATGTTTTATATTGATTGAAACAAATTTATATTATAAAATGACTTGATTTAAAACCTAAAAAGTAATTTTATTTGATTTGCCTTTCGTTTCTAAATTATTATAGCAGTTAAAACAATTTCCAAGGAAGATCACAACTTTCCTAAGCAAAAAAAAATATACATTAGACCCCCACTCGGACAGACAAATGTGGTGGAAGGGTAGTTTGGATTTGTAAAAATATGGATGACCGTGAGTTTAATTATTACCGACATCCTGTCCCACTAAGAATGATAAAAATTATTGCAAATTTTGACTTTATAAACATTTAAATTAATATTATTTCCAATGATTACTATTCTTAACTATGATTGAATGCAATTGTCAGTGCCGCGCTTATTTCTTTACATAACAACTGTATGGGAGGGGTCGGAGACCAGGCTGTCCACTGTGCGCACAGTCAGCTGGTGGTATTGACTTTTCCGTACATGAGATTTCACGAGCACAGCTTGGTATTATTGTGCCGACACTAGTAAGACATAATAAACATTAAACAGAATAGAATGACGGAGAAATTTTTTAATATTCATCTTGGAATCAACTATTGGTATAAGCGATAACCGGGGACAGTCTCTTGGAAAATAATGGCAGATATTTTAATCTCTCAGACCGCAAAGCGTAATAATACTTAAATCTTTTTTTCAGGTGAGGATGGCAATCATCTCTATGATCAATCCGGTTAATCATGGTTTTACCAAGTATTTATATAAAGAACATTTATTTGATGAATATACGTACGCTCTTATTAATTATTATATGAAAAGGTTGCACAAGTGCAAAGAATACAACAAATTTATATATAAGATCATGAGTTTTTTAAATCATATAAATCATTTTAAAATTTGTATGCTGGATCTAATTGCGATAGTTAAAATCTCAAATAAAACTTTCTTTTCTAATTTGTAGGTAGGTAGCGATTTGTTCTTTTCAAAAGTATTGTTGGGTCAAAAATGTAGCCTACTTGGGGTTTTCTCTTGATTGCCAGGATGTTAGCTCAAATCTCACTTTTTTTTTTATCAGTTAATTAAACAATACCTAAATATATATTTGGTTAATGTCTTTGTTTACTAAACAATAAAAAAATATTCATACAATTTTTAAATGAACATTTTTTATTGTTCTAGAATGCTTAAATATTAGAACTAACATATGTTAAGTACTGAAATACTTACTGGAGAGGAAGAATTGTATCGTAAATGTAGAGGTAACCATTATTGAATCCTGCAGTGAAACCTTTGACATAAAGTACGTTATACTTTGTATTTATCCGGAGAATCTGAAACATGTTACATGAATCAATCATTACCATTGACTGGCCTTCATAATACCTCAATCTTTATTGATCTATTGTTGTCTTGATTCTCCAGTTTAATTGTTGGTTATCCCATAATCAATGATAGAAGAGTTCGAACCTTTAAAACTTTTAACGTCTCCACAAACAACTAGGGTGAGCCATTGAATGTTCCGGAAAATAAGATTTACCATGGTCTTGTTTTGCAAGGGGGAACACACCTGAGTCTGAAATCACCAAACAGTTGCTCAAATTTATTCAGACGTGTGGTTAACTGAGCCTTTCGGATTTCCTATAAAAATAAAAAAGGTCGAGTCTTGACCTCAATTTTAGGCCAGTATAAAACTCAAATAGTTCTCCTTGAATCATTCACCATCCTGCACCTATAAAACCAATTGTACTTGCGGGTGCGCACCTCCTTGAAAAGCTGCAGGTTAAAGAAAGTCTTCTGAAACGTTGTGTTCTTTTTGTTCACTAAAAACGATAGGAAACATCAGTAATAATACTTCAACCTCTGAAGAAAGAAGAAGGCTATTCAGTTCCTTCTTGCCGAGGAGAGCAGCTGGTGTTGATTCATACTTAGTTCTTAGTCAGCACCAAATAAGAAAAAAATGTGTTGAACTCAAGTGCAGCTAAAATGTTCTCCCTGCCCCTTACTTTTTTCAAGCACAGTCCGTATTGTTTTTGAAAACATTCATAGCTACTCGGCCTCGGCGAGCTATCTTTGCTGTAAGTTCTAGTACAGCTGATGCTAGAGCTACGTCTTACCTCCAAGCCTCTCATTAATCGCCAGCGGTTACCCATGTGTCCCGGCATCTTGGTTCCCGGCCAGATCCTCGCTTTACCCCCACCACCTCCAGTGTTTCCTCCTTTCCGGTGAGTCTTTGTCACTCCGTGAGTGGCTGGCATGCCTGCAAACCCATGCTTCTTCATCACACCTTGGAAACCGTGATAAATCCTGCAAATCAGATAAGGCAGTTTTATTTGTAAGCAACAAGTTAAATTGATTTGCAATAATTTATATGTTAAATTGATTGCAATAATTTATATTTAGAAGAAAACAAAAGCCAATACTTGTATAAATTTAATTGCCATTTGTCTTTAGCATTGCCAGCAAAAGGCCTCGCAAGTCCAAAATTTAACATAACATTCCTTCAAGAAGCAAATTTTTTAGGGTCTACTTAATTTAGCTTTGGTTAATGTTTAGACCACTCATCGGTCCTGTTATGGTTTGCCACTTCCGATCGTTTCTCGCTAGCTTACTTGACCAACACTTGCCTTCCATTAGCGTCGTTGAATGCTGGTAAGCCCTGTTTTATCTGTGTCTGCCGATCAACTCTGTTAACTGCCAACCCATGTTCGTACCTGCTCAACCTATCTGTTCTTGACCTCTTGTTAATATTACCAGCAGAAGTAACAATGAGTTTAATGTCATAAGAAGAGTGTGTTTTCTTTAATGATTAAAAACAAGTTGAAAAAAAGTGTTGCATTATCTGCTTGTCTTTCAACATTATCAAATATGATCCACCTTATATAAGTTCATCAGGCAGGTCCCTAAGATTAAAAAATTATTCCGAAAAGACTTACGTTTTGCCTCTGACGTCAACAACGTCGCCGACTTTGAAATGGTTGGCGTACAAGGGAGTGCCGGGCTGGATGACAGCCTCTGGGGAGATCATGAACTGACCCAGTCGCCTCTTGGGCATCAAGCCAGCACTTGCGAACAAGCCACAGTACTCCCGAGTGAACTGCAACCAACATCACAAGTTATCTATGTGACTTGCATTCATATTTATCAGAGGGAAACAACATATTTTACCTGATAATTACCTCCTTCTTCATCTTTGACCAGCTCTGCTGGATTGATTGCATCAAAAGTTAGTTACTAGTTAATGGCATAAAGCGGCTGGAGAGGAAAATGTACTTTTTTAACCTGAAATTTAGTTTTTACGAACTTAGTGAGGCAAACTTAGTAACTGAGGCAAACTTAGTAACTGAGTCAACTTAGTGTTAAAATAGTGTCTGAACTTAATTTTAAATATCTTTATATTTTGTATACTAAAAAATAGAGCAAAAGTGACCAACATTTTGTGGATCAGCGCTCTCAGCTCCCACCAGGAGACAGCCGAAAGGATTTCTCTCCCGGTAACGGAGGTCTCTCTTCGGCTGGTACTCTTCTGGAGGAATATACTTCACCACGTGATTATCCGTGATCTGAAATAGCAAATCATCAATAGTTGATTATAAAAGTGTATATAAAAATTTTTAATAAAAGTGGACCGACTTCAAAATTTGTTTAATGAAAAGCTCTAAAAGGGAAAAATAACTTTAAATGCATAATATCACGTGTCTTAGTCTGCTATAAATGTATTTAGTCACTGCTACCAAACTTCAATAAATTACAAATGGAACAATTTCTTGTTTACACGCATTGAAATTCCACCAACCATATTTAGTCTTTAAAGCAGCACTATGACTTGAATGTTTCATTTTGATGAGAGAAATATTGGACTGGCTAAAGGCTTTAAGCCCAGTTACCACTAGTTTAGGCAACGTTGATCCATACATTTTGGAGAAAATGTCATGTCAATTTGGCGTGGTAACCTAGAAATTGTTCTTAGACAGAGTGCGGCGCCGACTTCAAATTGACATGACATTTCTCAAATATTATGGTCAGTAAACAAACAGCAACTGACTTAAGCAACCTCTCATTCAATCATCAGCAACTGCTAAAAGCTTGAACATTGAGCTAAATTTATGAACAGAAACAAGACACTTTATATGTATGCATTTAACAAAATGCATCGTTTCCTTTAGTCCTTTCCTTTCTTCACAATGAAGTGGGTCCATTTATTAAAATTTTATTTATTTTAGTTTTATTTAGGCGAATGTTATGATACGGTATGCTAGTTAATTTAAAAGAAATAAGGTCAAAGAGCTAATATTTCTTCGAATTGAACCTAATTAGATATTTTGAATTTAGTAACTTAATCATGTATGTTTAAGTTATCATGTATGTACCTTTAACCTAATAATTACATGAAATGATTTTGAACAAGCGTAGATTTCAGCAAGTTTGAGGTGGTCCCCTCATCAGCCTTTGGGCTCCAAGCCCTTCATCTTGATCGTTATTGCTGGTTTAGCTTAATTGTCTGAAATCTTGGTAGCGTATATGTCAAAATTTCGGCTTCTCTCTCAAAGTAGCGGTTCTATCATGGTTTTGGAACAATCGCTTGGATCAGGGTGTGGTAAGTCCTTTGGCCGATAGCTTTACTAAGGCCAAGCTAAGAACATAGGCTGTTGGATTTGTTCATGGCTAGCTCAAACAAATCGGCTAAAATTAGCTAAAAGCGAATAAGCTTAAATCACGGTGGTAAAACTAGCAGGATTAGGCTGTTCCCTTCTATCAATGTGGTATTGGTGCCTGGTCAAGCTCTAATGGCTAGATTGTTAGCTTCACCGCGGAGTTGCTTTTTTGCTGGTTCAAGGTTATTTGTTTTCTTATTTCCAGGTTACAAGATTTTTTATGGTACCTTCGTTTACAGTGACGTTTTGGCCTTAATCTGTTGACTTAGGGTACTTCTTGGCTAAAATTGTAATACTAAGGACCATTTTCTTTGCTCATGATCATGCTTTGTGTGTATCATAAACTAGTAGTGCTTTTTATTTTTCATAGCCATTTGTGGTTCTTAATTTTAGTTTTCCTTCAACTTAAAGATTAAAGTTGGGCTTTTTCAGAAAAGTCTATTGTTTTCCGCCAACTTTAGCTCAGTATCGAAACTCGGACGTTTTATTAGGATGTTCAAGGGTACACAACTTTAAACATTATACTTTTTGGAGTAGGTATATACACAGATATATTGTTACCATGTTTAATATATAGAAAAAATAGTTCCTATGGCTTTCAAACTTAATAGAAGCGTTTAAAATATTCGTTTTTAACAAGAAGGAGAAAAGCTCCGTAAATATAAGGAATATCATATTAACCAACCATATTTTCTGAAAGACAATTAAATTTTACTCTCACTAGGTATCTTCAAAACTTTGATCAATGTATAGCTCTATAACTCTGTAAAGACAAAAAAAAAAAATTTTCATGTATTTTTAGAACAAATTATGTTTATCTGGGCGAAATCAAAGGTCCCATGAATTTAAGGATGCTATTAGCAATTTAATTTTGACAAAATAGTGTCATTTAAGTTTTATTTGCTTAAAAATTCCTTTTACGTGTAAAACATACAGAATATAGGTTTTTTTTACTTTTTATATAGAAGCTTTTGATTCAAAAGATTTTCATATGGAATCACTATGGAGGTACCTACCCTCTACAAAACAAATCAAACCGCGTTCAAAGGTTATGGGTACACAAACATATAAGAAAACAGTCCCGTCGAATGTGTAACTTCCTCCTTAGCGTGAAAGTCGGTTAAAATATCGTCATTCAAAGTCATGTTTTACCCATAAATTGTAGCTTTACCATAAATTAATGTATAAGTCTACCTGTATAATAGAATATCACCTTTTAAACTATCAAAACATCTCTTGTTGCTCTGGAACCGACCGTTTTAAGTAATTTCAATTTAATTATTTTGTCGGAATTTCTTCACTTTGACATTCAGAGCACTGGGCAGAAATTAATGTAAGCTGTCAATTTTGAGCTTGTTCTTTTTACTAGCCTAGGTTTCCAAGGATACAGTAAGTAAATAGCTGTATTTTATAACATATTCAACTAATAACAGCTGTTAAATGGCTTTGAAACTTGATAAAGTGCTTAAAATGTTGTGTTTTTTAGCGAGAAGGAGGCCGTACCTCCGTAAATATAAGAAATATCATATTAACCAACCACATTTTCTGAAAGACAATTAAATTTTACCCTCACTTGGTGTCTACAAAACCTTGATCAAATGTATAGCTCGGCTTCTATAAATGTATAAAGTCAAACAAAGAAAAATTTTCATGTAATTTTTTAATAAAATATGTTTTATTTCAGCAGATACCAAAGATTTCATAGATTTAAGGACACCAAGTTGTTGGAAATTTAATTTTACATCGAAAAAGTGTATTTTAAGTCCTTATGTACTTCAAAATAGTGCTTTTACAGCTCAAGATATGCCATAAATACAGGGATTTTTTAGATTTTTTGGAGTTTTTGCTTTTTTATATAGAAGTTTAGGTTTGATTCAAAATATTTTATATGGGACCACGAGGGCGGTACCCTCTACAAAACAGAACAAGCGTTCAAAAGCGGTAGCAGCGTTAAAAGTTATCGTGTACAAACATACAAGAAAAAAAAAAAGTCGGGATTGTGTAACCTCCTCCTTGCGTAGGAAGTCGGTTAATAAGGACATATTTGATAAGTTTAGCAAAATGAACTATGTGTCGTATATAACACGTTAAACTACACACATGATTACCGTACAAGTAGCTTATTTATTGTCAATAGAGAAACTACATTGTCAATTTGTATTTGACCAAACTTTACAGGAGAGCAAATTCCAATTTTAACCCAAAGAAAAAATTAATGTAAAATGTTGTATTTGCTAAGAATTATGGGTAGGCTGTATTGTTCTTTCATTGTTGACATTTTGGACAGTTAAAGAACAAACTATGTTACCAAGAATAACACTGAAAAAAATACTCATAGTTGACTTAAGTTTCGACAAGTCAACTATGATGCAACTGTCTTAACACTTGACTCCTTTGACCATGAATTGGTTCATTAAAGAACCAGGCAGCCAACTTATTCTCGATCGATTGACGGAAATGATATATTCAAACCTAACTATACATTGATTTTTACAATATGTTCCACAGGCTGAAACGATCAACGGCATAATATAATTTTTTATATTAAGAAAAATGAACATAAAACTAACGTAAGTAAAACTGACAAAAAGAAATTGTAAAAAAAATATTTTGAGAAAGTATTTCTATTAGGGAGTTTGTTTTTTCAAAGTCTGTTCACCTGAATCATGGTGGTGTGCACTAGTTTTCCTTTTTTGTCCCACATAAGTTGAACTCCCAATTTTCTGCCAATAAGTCCTGTTCGCCTGGTTTTCTTGGTCCATTCTGCTTGCTTGTTGACCTAAATAACAAATTTATTAAGCCCACTTTAAATCTTCAGAGATGTTTGGAATTTCATACTACAGTGTAGACAGTTAAGAGTTTTTTAGTGAAGTGAAGTAGATTGTAAAATATCATCCGGAAATAATTTGTGTGAAAAAAATTTAAAACTATGCAATTATTTAAAATAATTGTTTTGTAGCTATAATCTAGGCTTCCGGTGTCACACCGCGTCATAAAACTACCACTAACATTGTCAGACGTTTTGCCCATACTATGATGTAGCATCCTCAGTGACATAGCTGAGACTGACACTGAGGATGCCACATCATAGTATGGGCAAAAAAAACCCATACTATGAAAAAAAAATATATATATAAAAAATATTATATATTTTTAATGTTTACGTTCTTCAATAATAATTTTGTGTTGTTTGTGTTAGTAGCTATGATTAAGCAAAGAAATTTGCGAAATATAAGCTATATTTTATAGACTTGTGTTTTCCGTTAAAATTCATATAAATGGTTCATATACATCCAGCCCATGGGACCCTCACTTGGCGCAAAGAGTTACCTTACCTGCGGCTCTATACGCAGAGGCGTTTTCAGTTGGTAGGTCTCCACTCCATTGATGATCGCGGGAGGACCGAACTTGTCCTGGAGTATTTCACCTATAAACTGTTTGTTGGCTGGGGTGATGTTTTGGTCATAATCCTGGGAACAAACATAATATTTTCAAGACACTTTAATTATATCGTACAAGAGATCAACTTAATCAAAAAAGTGTGGGCTGATTAAAAAAATTCACAAATTATTATTAAAATATATTTAAATAAATTAAAATGGAATGTTTAAGATTAATGATCTTAACCCAAACAAAACCAACAGGAGTTATAAGCATAGAATTTACATCATTTCAAAAATTCTAATCTAGTATCAGTTACTTTGTGTGTGTCATAAACATATGGCTTTGACAGCTTACTTACCACCAGTTCTTGTCTTAAATACCATGTAGGAAACCGAGGTCTTACAATGTTTACATGATGGTTAAGTTTTCGCTCTCTGATTTGTATTGTGGTAACCCCACCAACAATGCTGAAAAACAAAGCAGATTAAGTGTTACCGGCGGGCTTCTTAGAATGGATACAGTCAGCTTAAAGTCTTGTATTCATGCAATTTCCACTTAAAAATACACTTGTCAGGCAAACAACGCTAAAGGGATTTGACAGTGATCAAATTCTCTATCAGATTTTATCACCCAGACAGAAAAGCAAGGCTCATCTAGTTGGTAGGCCGTCCCCACCAACTAGTGAAAGTGCAACGTTAAATTTTGTTGTATGTAGTGTTTGTAAGTATTAAAAGTGATACAATTTTGATATGACGCAATCTATCCGACAAGATTGATCAAGGATGGAGGAAACAAGTATCCAAGTAAGTGATTGGTTGCTGACAACAGCGGCTGGCCACTCTCTGAGCAATCGGCTGTTTAGATAGAGATAAGGGCAGCCCATGTTTAAACTGAGTTTACTCATCGACAAGACCCTGTCGGTGGTGACAAAATCATTTCTAAGAAGCAAATTAGCCAGCTTGACATTTGCCATTTACATGTAATATGTCCTACAAATAAAATATTTTGATTCAGAAGCACTAAGTCTTGGCTAATTCACTACCTTCAAGTAAATAATATCTGCTTTGCGTCAATTTTCTTGGGAGTCAGGCCTCCCCCACTACCGCATCAAGTCATGTCCACGGACTTGGACAGACTTTCCAGGGCCACGGTCATTATTCAGAAACTTTGCCTGCCCATGTATGGCTACCTAATCAAACCCTTAGATTACACTGAGCAAAAGTTAGACCTACAACCACTGGACAATAAACGTTATGGACTCACACTTAAATAGATTCTGTGGAAAGGTTAGCTCTAAAGGCTTGACTGGAACAGGGTTTCTAAATAATTTAAATAAAAAAAACACAAACTATTTCCTAAACGTGAAATTAGGTTAGGACATCCATAAGGCTAAGTATGGTTGGTTACCTTGGCATGGATAACTGAACGAAGTTAGAGCAGACTTTGGACGCATGATTGTATGAACTTAGAAGTTTTGTTGTTAATCCTGCCATTCTGAAACTGGTTAATACATAGCTCGAAACTCAAGATTAACAATAAATAAAATAGTAGGGACCTGACAGTCTTCCTCAGTTCTTCCCCCAAATTTTTCCCAGTCACAGAGTATTTGTCCAATCTTCTGTTTGTTCCGATATGCGGCGTTGCCAAAATACTCTGTGGCCGTAGCCGTCTGCTCGATGCAGAGGCTTCTGCTCAAATCATATGATCGTTAACGAAGAGCGCCAGACAACGAAAAATAGTTGAGCATACTTACCAAGGTTCATAATACTTTGATTTATTTTGATTTTGCAATGGTTTGTAGTCTGTAGAGTTTGTTTGTGAGGACGGTTGTTACATTCGTTTCGAAAAGTTAATAAGTTAGAATGTGTTATTTTGTCTAAGGTTTATAAACGTTAGCGATTTGTCTTTTTTTATAGATTTTTAGATGTTGTCTTATTCAATAAAGACTGAAACCTACCATTTACGCATTCACTTATCAACTGAAAGCTGTTACAATAGTCCTAAGGTAAGCGCCAATATTTCCGATGTAAACCTAGCAGGGCACACTCATAGGTTTCCTCACTATTGAGATAGTCACCTGATTTTTAAGTTACAGTAACAGTATAGTGCACATAGGCCTAGTAACAGAAACAATTAAGTGATATTGCTCAAACCTTTAATATGAGTTCAGTTCTGCCGAGTACCTTATATGTGATTAATCAGTTCCCACTAGCAACTGTCAGTTTGAGACTGACCTTGGCTAGTGGCGCTAACAAAAACAATCTGTTTCAAAAGTGCTCCACACTCGGGATAGCTCCGAATTTTTTGGGTGCACTCGCATCGCATTACTTAGAAGTGTAGGAATTGGTAGGGTAGCTCCTGCTCATTACACTGTGGGCACTTCTGTAACTACTGTGCCATGAATAATTGTAGTAGTTTAGTGTGAAACTTTCCGAAGATGTTGCTATCATGATAATTGCAAGGCAACATACTGTGATGGCTTGAAATGAAATGAAATGAAACAAGTCTTTATTCGTGTGGCGAAGTTAGGACTATAAAGTCCTCTCTTCCACTTAACCGCCAATAATTATATACAATAATTTACAATACAGCATATTACAACATATAATAAACTTAAACTTAAAAAAGAAAATTAACAATACAACTTTTACAATTAAACTGTTGCTTGAAAAAATGACATAGAAAAGTGTAGAAATAAATAATTCAGATAACAAGACACTTTAAACTCAACTTATACATTCACACATTTGCCAAACTACGCTGAAGCCAAAGCGCCACCTATCAGCCCTACAACCCTCGTGTCAACCAACTCTTAACCTCCGCCCAAACGGGCCCGACTGTTGATAATTTTGGTTTCGTTTGGGCATTCCACAACTTGCATGCGGTAGCGACAAATGATTTATTGAATACTGTAGATCTGTGGTTAGGAATTGATAGAGATAGCTCGCCCCTTCTGGTTGTGTGCCTATGAATTTGAGACATAAAAATAAACTTCGGACAAATAAGTAGGTGATGATTGGTTTAGAACCGCATGCAGTAAGGTAAGTGTATGATATGTTCGAAGTTGGTTGAGTTTTAGGATAGCTAGAAGGTTACAATAAGGAGTGATGTGATCGGAACGACGCAAGTTAAAAATGAATCTGATGGAATAGTTTTGAGCATGCTGAAGCCCTTCAGAAAGCTCAACAGTCATGTCATTAGTTACAATGTCACAGTAGTTGAAAACGGGTAACACCAGAGTCTTCACCAGCATCACTTTAACATTTAAAGGGAGAAATAAAGCAAAACGCTTTAAACTACGAATGCTGGCAAATACCCTGTTGCAAGTTGTTGTTACAGTTTCGTGCCAAGTCAGAGAGTTGTTAATAGTAAGACCGAGACTTCTCACTTTGTCCTAGTAAACTAGTTCAGTGTTGTTTAGAGTAAGCTTAGGGATGTTTTGAGGTTTGAGTTGGGAGCGAAGACGTTGATTCCCAATAATAATAGTCTGAGTCTTGGTTTCATTTAGTTTTAGTCCGTGTCTGTGCCCACAGTGTGATGGAGTAGATGTCCAAGCTCATTAGAGTCACTGCATGATCAATGTCTTTGACAGGAAAGTGGTAGTAGATTTGTAGGTGCGCAGTAAAGGTGAAAATTAGAGTGAAATACAGTCAGTTACACTATTAATGTAGAGGGAGAAAACAATGGCCCAAGGACAGATCCCTGAGGAACCCTCCTAGTGACAGGACTCCAGTTGGACTCAGAGTCCCCTACTTTCACGTTGTTGGCGGTCAGAAAGGTAGGACTCGACCCAGTCAACACCGCATCGGAGAAGCCACTCATAGACAATTTCAGAAGAAGCAAGGGATGATATACACAATCAAAAGCTTTGGAAAAATCGAATAAAGAGATGGCTTGTCTAAGTTTACTTTGTATTTATTTGAATTTTTAACGTAGATGGTTTAGATGCTACTCTTTACACTGTACACTTTTAAAAAGACTCAGTCCTGAAAGTAGTAGTGTACAAACTAAACAATTTCAGGGTTCTGCAAAATTTATTTTACCAACTTTTTTACTGATAAAGACAATTCTATGGGCTATACTGGCAAAATAATGATTTCAAAATATGTCTGAATCGGTCAGGAGTATGTCCAGTATTAGATAATCCACAACCTAGGGTTCACTTTGTTTTTAAACTAGCCTTCTAATAATAAATTTTAGTTTACTCAGTATTTTAAAACAATAAATTTTGTTTGTTTCAGATTCAATGCAGTAACGGAATAAATAGAATAAGTCAAAACGTGATAAGGTGACATAGTATACCAGGAGTTTATGGTACATCGATGATGTTTACATCAAATTTTTTCAATATCTGATTATTACAAACGTTTAATTTTTGTTCAATCAATAGAAAAATTGAGAACAATGAAGACACTAGAAGATTATTTGTACTGTGTTTACAGTTCTTCTCTACACTTGAAAGTTCAGGTAAAAATCTTTAAAGGGTGTACATCCAGTGCCAGAATACCATCCTTGCTGATCCAATGATAAAGTTCTCCCTACATGAAAGACCACGGCAGACTTGATGGTTGAGTGCCAGGTTTTCTCTGCCGACCCGATATCACTTCCTGTCTACTCGGCATAAAGCATCAACCCCTTCACAACTAGGTGTGACTGGATCACCCTTCCCTCAAATACAGTGACTTGCCAGGCAGCCTTGTTAGCCATAACTCTGTACGACTGTGTCGGAGCTGCAGCAATGAAGCGTGGGAGGCACCACTATCTCCTTCTTCAGTAAGCATGGAGTTTTTCGTCAGGGTATGATAGATCTAAGAGTTTGGCAAGACTGTGTGGCTGGCGGTGGTATCCAAAGTTCTACTCGGGAAAAGCTTGCCACGACGGAAAGAAGCAGATAATAAAATTGGCCAAGTTGGCAAAGAAACACCGTGATGGACATTTGCCTGAAGTGGATTGGCTTGACAGGTTATCGTTTTGCAAGATAGAACAGATAAAGGAATTGGAAAAGAGGAGCTCCGATTACCTTTATTTAATGGTTGAATTCCCAGAGTTTACTTTTCATAACACAAAATACTCTGTGGTGTTTTATGAACAAGATGATGATGAGCTGTATCAGTTTAGAGATCACCCTGATATAGTTCTAGTCCCTGACTCTGAGGTGTTGCAAGAAAACCTAGTAGAGAGCAAACACCACAACCTCACTCGCAGTCTACACAGAGGCATGTCCGATAAAGATGCTAAACCCAACGCAGTTATCAGAGATAAACTCAACGCTATCATATCACATCCACCGACCAAACCATTGACTACTGAAGAACAAGATTTGATCTGGAAGTACAGATTCTATCTGAGTACACAAAAGCAAGCCTTAGCCAAGTTCCTTTACTGTGTCAACTGGGATTCCCCAGGTGAAGCCAGGCAAGCCGTGGATATGATGCAACAATGGGTGCCGATGGCAGTGGAAGACTCTTTGCAATTGTTGAGTCCTTCCTTTACTCACCACGCTGTTCGTAGGTATGCAATATCCAGACTAAGACAAGCATCTGATGACGATCTTCTTCTTTACCTACTGCAACTGGTTCAAGCTCTCAAGTATGAAAACTTTCATGAGATCAACGATGCTTACAAAAAAATGCAGATGAAAGAATCTTCTTCGTCTGACAGTGACCACAAAGATATGACATCATCGTGCGTTAACACTGAAGCCAGCAAAAGTGAATCTGACCTGTGTGTAGATAAAGATAAGAATCTCATAGCGTTCCTCATACACGAGCTTGTCACAACTCTACTCTAGCCAATTACTTCTATTGGTACCTCATCACAGAATGTGAAGATCAAGAAACAACTGTCGAACAAGAAACAAAGCGAGAGAGGTACCTGACTGTAATGAGGATGTTCCAGGAAACTTTACAGAGCGGATGTATGGACTGGCAGAAGCAACAACAAATCCTCCAGCGACAAGTTAGTCTTATAGACGAGCTAGTGAAATTAGTGAAAAGTGTACAGAGAGAAAACACTAATCGTGAAGAAAATTGAACAACTTCAACTTCTTTTGGCTGACAGTGAAGCTTTCAAAATCAATTTAGCGAGTTTGACTCTATCCCATTCCCTCTAGATCCTCGGATTTACATCAGAGGTATTGTACCAGAAAATGCTATTTTGTTCAAATCTGCTTTGATGCCTTTAAGACTAACATTTAAAACAACTGAGAATTCAGAGTGCGTTGCTATATTCAAACACGGCGATGATCTACAAGATCAATTTGTCTTGCAAATCATCACTTTGATGGATAAGCTTTACTCAGAAAACCTAGACTTAGCCTGACACCTTACAGAGTACTAGCCACAGGAACCAAACATGGGTTTGTCCAGTTCATAAACTCACTTACAGTGGCAGAAGTTCTAGCGTCTGAAGGAAGTATTCAGAGTTTTCTGCGGAAGAGGCATCCAGTGAAAGCGGTCCTTACGGGATATCATCTGACATCATGGATACATGCATTACGCAGCTGTGCTGGTTACTGTGTCATAACTTACATCCTAGGAGAGGAGACAGACATCTTGACAATCTCTTGCTGACAAACACCGGTAAACTGTTCCACATAGACTTGGTTACATCCTGGGCGAGATCGAAGCCTCTACCTCCTCCGATGAAACTTAGCAAAGAAATGGTTGAAGCAATGGGAGGAACAGATTCGAACATTATCATGAGTTTAGAAACTCTGCTACACTGCGTTTTGCATCTTCGGAAAGCTAATGTCATCCTCAATTTGTTCTCTCTCATGGTGAATGCCAATGTTCCTGATATCGCTTGGAACCTGATAAAGCTATCAAGAAAGTTCAGGATAAGCTAAGACTGGACCTTGGTGATGAGGAGGCTGTTCAGTACTTCAAACATCTGTTGGACATTTCCGTAACAGCTGTCATGGCAGCGTTAGTGGAACAGCTGCACAAATTTGCTCAGTACTGGAGAAACTAATTTTGTACGTTTTCTACATAGTACTCCATAACATGAATTGTTCTAAATAGTTTCACCCTTGTAAACGTTCATATTAATTTGCCTTCTAATCTAATGTACAAAGATAGTACAATTGGAAATTGCAATATTTATTTAAAACTCTTTTATTAATGCTGAATTAAATATGATAACTAAGTTCAGCTAAATGAGTTTCAAACCACTAATCAACAAGAGCTTTACACAACAAAACTATGACTAAGTTTAATCCTCTCTTTTAAAAGCTTATACAGTACATATTGTAGTTTTACAATATTAATTTTTTTAATTAAATAATCATTGTACAGTATCATAATAAAATGCCTGCCCAATGGTGGACATTGTTTTGAACTTTGTGTGATTTAATGGTTTTAGTTAAAAGAAGTGTAATATTGGGTCAAATAGCATTGAGTTAAAACATGTACAGGAGTATTAGATTCATTTTGTAAGTAATAATATCATTAGACTAGATTTTCTGTATAATTTTGTAGGTATATATTTGTTAAAAGTAAAATATAATACGATATAACTGCTGTTAAAAGTTGTTTACCTTATTTCCCCTCATCAAATGAATGTTAATACAATAGGAGGTAAATAAGTAGTAAAATTCCAAACTTTGGGATATAGTTTCATGGGTCATAGTACAGTTATAAAAAATCAATGATAAGAGTTTTGCCCAAAGTGCATTACAAAATTAATATATGCAATTTATTTGGTTTAAAACTATTAAGTTGAGCAATTAAAAATATCACAAAATGGACGCTACGTGCAAACGACAAATCTACAATGTTTTGATGGGAAGGGTTTTAACCTGGGAAGTTTAAGTAGGTTAATGTAAGTACTAAAATAGGTTCATTTTTCCACTGGAAGAATTAATGTTGCAGTATCTGAAAGCAAAATTGTAAAACTTCTTTACTAAATAAAATATTTATTAGAAAATATTATATTTTATGTTTTATAAAAAAACAAGTTCTGAATTTCAAAATTAAGTTTGTTGTTCGATAAAAATACCCAGTCTTCAAATTATTGTGTTTTTCAGTCAATAACATGTGATTGTTTAATTTAGTTATAGTGCATTTGCACTTATGTTTGAATCTTAAATGAATTATTGTTGACATTTCATTTCACAAGTTTTAAAGTTTATGCAGCAGAGACAGTTTCCCTATTTAAGGACTATACCAGTTTAAAACATCGTTTACAGTTATTACTCCATGTTGTAAGTGGTGCACAATCATATAATTATATAATTTTTATGTCTGTTTGACTACACACAAATAGTAGCAATTCGTGGAAAACCAAACCTTGACCAAATTTTGTGGATTTTTATAAGAGTGACCAGTTAATCCCCAAGAACATACATTGAATATTTTACCGCGCTCGGTGGAAGAGTTTCAAAACAAGTAGGAATATGATACGTAATATTACACAAGGTCTCTGCCGCATAACCACTCCAAGGTGAAACTCTATCTCTTATTTGCTCTCGTTCATTTCATATCAAGGTTGGACAGAGTACAGGGAAGAAACAGAGTAGACATCCCATAAGCAATGGAGGAGTTGAAGCCACTCCGGTCCATAAGTCAAGGGAAAAGTCACCAATATTCTTTCAAAACACATGAAAACTCCAGTGGACGCATTTCATTCCCTACAAAGATTTCAGTTGTTTGTAGTGTGAGGATATTTTGTAACTAAAAAAACCAGGATGCTGATAGTGTTTTGCCACTAATTTATAAAACTGACAAATAAAAAAAAATTAAGTTATTTTGAATTTGTATTTCTTGATTTTATTTAACTAATATAGTTTTTTAAATAGTGGCCACAGAGTTACATTGTCATCTTTCAAATAAAACCTATTTCAAAAGATCTTAAGTTATACAAATTATAGGTGTTAGATGTTTTAGAAAATACTTGTTTTAACATTTTTTTTAAATGGAAACAAAAATAAATTGGCTGACAGAGATTGGGGACTTTATAGTTGAACTTTCATATACATTTTAAATTGTTTCATGAAGATCTTTGCTTTTCGTTAAGGTAAACAAATCTGTAGCTAGAAAGATATCTTTAGCCATTTACAAAGATAATTTTTGATTAAAATAGTGTTTTTTGTCAATTGGTTACAGTAACTTGAGTGTGGGATAGTTATTTCGCTGGGCTCGATTTTTACCGAACTACCTTTACTGCCTTCTGTGCATTTGACAGTTAACTAATTCCTATCAATCTTAAGTTTTAGCCTCTCTTACCTTTTATTTTCAAATCAGCATTCAGATTTACTTGGTTTTGCTGGTTTTAAGCACAGATACAGATTTTCTCGCGTCGATGCCCTTTTGAAGACATTTTGTGAAGCTTTAGTTAGCTCGAAAACACATTTCATTTGGAATAGCGTTAACCCCTTCAATTATCCGTGTTTTAGCTCTGGCAGGGTTTGCGGCATGTGCTTGAACCCTTTTTTTTAAGGTAGTTATACAGAAAAAATAGCGTATGTTCATATCAGAGAAACATGCTGGCCATCACACGTCACCTTTGAAAGAAACCACATGTCCAGGGTACATTTCTCCCAGAGTTCTCATCGATTCTACTTCTGTGTGAGTTGTAGCTACATCGGGTAAGAACCACAATTCTCCAACTTGATGGTCTTCAATAATCCTTTTGATACTCGGCTACAAACAGTTTTCCAACATCAAGACATAACGCTCAGTACAGTCATGGTCGCCATCCTTTTTTAATAAGGTAGGGGCCAATTCCAAGTTTTGGTACAGCACACCACTCAGTTAATTTAGAGGAATGCAGGGGCTTTCGCAAATTTTGGGGTTATTTTCAGCCCATTAAGGTGATAGTATGCCTTGGCTCTACTGAACAATACTACTGCGAGCAGGTTTCTACAGTTGTTGATTTCTGATCAACTGCAGATTACAGCAATTCTCACTGGTCTGCATCGTTCATGTTTTTTAGCATTTTTCAAATGTCTACCTGACGCTCTTACGGTGTTTGTAATAGGAGCAGGGATGTTAAGCGGAATAAAAGCATGCCGGTGAAAATGTCTTTGCGTGTCACAATCACAGAATTACTGTTTTCAAAATGTGCTTGCACAGCATAGGCTGCTTAGCCTTGATGCAGTTTATCACTATCCTGTCCAAACAATGTGACTGCAAAGGTAAGTTATTTTATAATCATGCCTTTTTAACAATGACCAAATTACTTGACTTCAAATGTTAAATCGTATCAACTTCAATGTATCCGAGTCTAGCACTTTGAGACATTTAATATATGCAGGATATCTAAGCGCATTAACGGTGAGTGAGTAGGCGCGAGAAACAACGCAGGTAGAAGGAGGCGGGGTAGCGCCGAGGTTGAAATGGGGTGACAGGTTGTGAAAGGGAACATTAGATACTTCTGCGCTTCCTGGAAGACGGAATGCCCCATTCAACAGAGTTGTATTGTCGGCCGGTACCTGATCACGGTTGCTTTTGTGTTTACTTTCCAGTTCCAAACCACCAAGAGAACCTTGCAAGCTTGAGTCATAAGTTGATTTTGAAATCGGAATATTGACGTTCCTCGTACATTTACACTGTTATCGAGTTAGTTTAACAGCGACCATATGCAGACTTAGGTGTTGATTAAAACCTACATTACAAAGTATACACATTACACAGTATAAATAATGTGTTGAGCCCTAGTTAAGGTAATTAATTTTTGTTATGACAAATCCAATACTACGTGAAATTGAATTACTTGAATTAATTGAGAGGACTTGTTAGTCCTAACTTCACCTAATAAAGCCATTTTCATTTAATTTTCATTTATCTACCTCCCTCTTCAGATTTTTCCCAAAGGTTTTACACCAAGAACTTCAAAAAGAGCATGTGGTTGAAGGGTGTAGCATGCCGGGAAGTGCCTAAACATTTACTCATTCAATCATCTGTACAACCGGCTTTATAGTATATCAATTCTGTTACACTAATTGTAAACCAATAATAAAATAAACTTAAAACTATTTCACGGATAATAAATTACAGAAAGGCTGCATCTTATTGCTTAACTTTTTCTTTTATAATACAATTACGTTGAAGATCTGTATTGCAAGCATGAGCTAAGTTGAATGATTAAAAATGTTTTGATATATTTTTGTAAATATTTATGCAAATGCAAGTCTTCTCTACAATTCATGTTCTCGATCTTTCCTTCGTAATCTATTACTTTCATATTTTCTTTAATGTTCTTATACATATGATTATTTAATGAAGGATCTGCGAAGGTAGATTTCATTGTAGTTAATTGAAAGCTTGAACGTGTTCTTTGAACCTGCTATTAAACGTTCTTCCACTCTGCTATATATAAATATGTGTTGTATACAAATACATATACACATGCAAATAGTATAACGTTTTGCTATTTCACTCTGGAAGTGTTGGGAAAACTGCAACCCGTGTTGTTCTATGACGGTTCGTTCTGTTTGGTAAGAGAAATAAATAAAGCTATTTCCTAAAAAAATCGCTAATAACGGGGGTTTTGCTGTCATCTTGATTTAATCTCTCCACTATACATGAAAGAGTTTAAGAAATATTTTAGTAATTTAAAAATGACTGGCTCTACTTCCCATAGAAATTTACTAATGCAACATTAAGAACAAAACGTCAGCTATACAAATAGCGAAGGAACTTTGGATAAAATAGTCTTAAATATGATTTTCTGGCTTCATTTAGTATCAACAAAACCTTAAAATACTCAATGAGAGGTACAAACCTCTAAATTCGTACCATAAGGTTCTATGGGTGTAACGCATTTGGTGTCTTTAGGAATTGGATAGGAATATTTTTACATATGATATATGGGTTAGTGCATACTGTTGACAATATTGATGTCTTAAGAGTGTATTAAGTATCTAGTAAACAATATTCAATAAGTAAATCGTATTATCACAACTAATAAACTTTATCATCAAACTTTAAGACATTATCAGCGAATTTCTGTTAGTAAAATGAACTATTAACACCATCAGAATGGTAAGATCGAGACCCGGGTCTATAAAATGAGCGCCAATCCTGTGATTCAAGAACACGTTTTGAACAATTTTTATAATGTTACGTATATACAGGGTTATTACAAATGATGTTCCTGATTTTGATCATAAATATTACTGGGTAAATTTGCTTTTAGACAATTTTAATTAGTACCATTGGAAAGAAAAACTCTTCAAACTTTATTTATAATGATTTGGGTGCGTGTCTGCTGTTTCTTAAGTCAATTCTTGTACATGTTGTGTAATGGTTGAATTTGAAGACAGTAATGCTTGTTGTGTGATGGATTATCACATTGACTAATTTTTTATTAGTGTGCAACCAATTTTTCAATAAATCAATCAAATCATTTATTGTAGAGAGACAAATATAAATGTGTATTACAAACGTCAACACAATTTACTTATACTAAAATTCACCATGAAAACCAAAATAAAACATCCTTGTCAGTTAATAGATTATTAAACAAACAAATTGATACTATTATTTAAAAAAATAATGAAATACAACTAGGTATTGGACAACAATGCAAGTAACTTTGAACTATTCTATACATTTATTTATAAAGTTAAGGTGAGTTGAGGAATTCAGTTACAGAGTAACAAGCTCTGCATAAAAGATACTTGGTAAAAGCATTTTTAAATTTGTTATATGAATTTTCGCGTTTGATGTGCAGAGGTAAATGATTTAGTAATTTAGGACCGAAATTTTGTGGTAGTTTAGCCGCGATTTCAAGTCTATGGGGAAGTTGTCTGTGATTATGTCTGTATCTATTGTTGTAATCATGGGTATCTGCGCCAGTTATAGTTGTGGTACATTTAAATGTGTAAAACATTACTATTTCAAAAATATATATTGATGGTAATGTCAAAACTCTTAGGGACTTAAAAAGATTTCTACAGTGAGCTTTTTTGCAAGCGAAAAACGCGCAAAAAGTTGACTTGAGAGGTTGAGCCCCAAAGAACAATACCGTATCTTAATCTGGATTCTATAAGTGAGGAATAAATTAATCTCATAAGAAATAAACTCTGATAATTGGCAAATCTACTCAGCAAAAATAATTGGGATGAAAGTTTGGAACAAAGTGTATGAACATGAGATGTCCACCAGGTTTTAGAACCAGGTTTAATGAAGATCCTCCTAGTAACCAATCTAATCACAGTAGTAATTAGGTTTTAAAATGAATGGCCGCATTTGTAAAAAAAGTGTTACTAAAGCTCATCATTTGTGCTTGGGGCATGAATCGGGTGCGGAGGTTCGAATGATGATGTACTCTTGAACTGGCCACCACTATCTTCGGATAACACTCTCCGTTATTTGTCTTGTGGGGATATTTGTTAAAAATAAAGTGTACACACCAATATTACCATTAGCAAACCTGAGATCCAGCAATGGATTGCCATCGAAACAATGGATCAAGATACTCTTATCAACTTATAGCCAGAGCTTGATTATAGGATTGAAATCTGTTGTAGAACAAGGAGTACCCATATCAAAAATTTATAGTTAAGAATAGCTGTTGTGATGAAACTTATTGAATTTTTCTTCAAATGTAACCATTTTGTTTCTTTGTATAACAAATAAAACTACATTTTTCATACACTAGAAATCGTGAAAATCATTTGTAATACCCTGTATATATGTTAAATATATGTAGGTGTGAGATCTTCACAGGTTTCACCTAAACCGCAAACCAAATCACTTGTCACTTAACAGAAATTCCACTGTTATAATTAATTGACCCCAAAAGCTGAGGCCGAAGGCTAAGTTGTGTGTGTAGAGAGTTGGAGATACAATCAGCGAATCGTACAGATGAGTAACAAAATTAATGTGTTCGAGATGAGTAACAAATTGCAAAGGACATTCGTTTCATTCGCTCTAACGGTGCTTTGTGAGCCACGTGTCGGCCTGGTTTCGAATAAAGGTAGGAAAGCTTACAAAGAGATCGTTGACTTTTCAGTGGAAGAAGCTTGTGAACATCTGGCTCTGACTGAGAAGAAAAGATAATACCGAAAAGAATGCAAAGCGTCTTAGGTGTTTTTCAATGGAAGGACAAGAGGGTATCTCCAAAGTAATAAGCTTAAAGGTGCCATAGTTAGCTAGAGGGAAGTTGTCCTGTTTTCTCCAAACGGATGAGTCATCAGAGTGCAAGATGGGTCGGTATTGTCTGTCCACATGAATGAGCTAATATGAGTGACAAGCCATAAGTCTGAGACAGTCCTTCTCACACCCTCCTCACATCCCTCCTGTTTCGCGCCTTTGGCAACTGGTCGAGGATTGACCCAATTATTGAGGTTTATTGCCGGTCATAAAACGTTCTCAGTGGTTCAATGTATCCCACGTCATTTATTGTTTGTTACCTCTTACAGATCTTTATCTAATGTATTAACTGTAAGAGGAATCATTTATACAACAATAACTAAATTTTCAACAGTATTCTTTTTATAGCAAATTGTATTGGCAATAAGATGAAATTTTGTAATAAATTTTCTTTACTTTAATGTTTATAAAGTTGTACACTGTCAACTATGTTTTAAGTAAAACTGTTTGCCGTTAAAACTAATAAATAAATAAAATATAACCGTTTCACTAATAAAAAATTTAGGAAACTACTAAGTATGGCAATCAAATTAGGATATCAAATTTACCGCCAATAGCTAGAACGAAAGGATATTATTAGTTCAAGCTGATCTTAAAACTGTAGACTGTAAGAAACAATTAAGGCTAACGGCTAATAATCTAATACAATTAAAGCACATTTCACTTTCAGTCTTATGCGTGCTATTACTCACCCAATTTTATTTGTGCTACCGTATATTAAATAGGCTAAATAAAGATACAAAAAGTACATCAAATACTTTAAATATGTGCTTTTCTATTAAATTATTAAATATATTTTATGGATAAAGAAATCCAAATAATTCATCAAAATATTAGAAGTCTCAGAGCAAACTTTGACTTGTTTCTATTAGTACTAGAAACTAATAAAATTAAGCCGGATGTAATTATTTTATCTGAGATTTGGATAGATGACTCTGAAATCAACCTATATAAAATACCGGGTTTTAATTTGTTTTGTAAAGCCAATAAGGAGCAAAGGTGTGGTGGAATAGCAGTTTTTATTGAGTCTTCCATAGGCGAAGTAAACGATTTTCAGCTCTTAAGTGAAACAGCAGATTCACTTTTTTTATCCTTTGAAGTATATGAACAAAAGTTCCACATATTAGCTTTATACAGATTACACTTATACTCTAGTAATTTGTTTATAACTGAATTTAGTACAATTTTAAATAGTAAAGTTTTTAAAAATGCAAAAAACCTTTTCTGGATTGGGGATTTAAATATTAATATTCTTGATGTGCATAGCTCTAATTACGATTGATGAATATAAAGCTTTGATGGCTATCAATGGGTTGGAATGTATTTTAAATGAACCGACTAGAATTACAGATCATTCTGAAACCTGCATCGATCATGTGTTTGCTAGAGTTGCGAATAAGAGTTGTGTGACAGTTAATGTGAATGTAAGGCATTTAGGTATAACTGACCATAGTCTTTGTCAGGTCTCAGTTGGTGTTGTGGGAGGGAGGGCCGGGGAGACGTTGGTTGCCCTCCTCCTCCCGGCCTCGCTACCGCACAGACTGTGCACTGTTCAACAGCTGATTGATAAGGCTGACTGGTCAGCTGTTTATTGTAGCAATAACGCATCCCTTGCTTTTGATGAGTTTTAAAATATTTTTAAACGTAGTGGAAATGAGTAGGGTCAAGGTTTTAGAAAAGAATAGCAAATATAAAAAATAAAACCCTGGATCAATGATTTTATTTGCATTAAAATTAAAAAAGAAACAATTTATTTAAAATAGTTAAAAACACCCAGAAAATATAACTTTAAAAACTATTACAATAAATATAGAAATAAACTACAACAAGATATAGCAGTTTTGAAAAGTGACTATTATAAGAGGCAGTTTGAGCAGTGCAAAGGGAACTCAAAGAATGTATGGAATTTGATAAATAATTTAACTGGTCAAGCTAAGAAAGAGTGTGATAAAATAAAATTAGATATAAATGGTGTTACTATTTCTGATCAAAACATGGTAGCCAATGAATTCAATAGCTTTCCGTGGAATTGTGAATAGCCTAAACTTAAATAGTAAAATGGACCAGGTTTTGCATTCACAGTATAAGGAAAGATTTCAATTCATTTTGAACGTAGTTCAATGTTTCTTAACCAGTTTCACCTCAAGAGTTAAGTACTGTAATTAGTGGTTTGACAAATAACACTGCTCCAGGAATTGACGGAATTAGCACGTTTCTAGTTAAAACAGTTTCTTTGAAAATAGTTGATGTTTTGGCGTACATAATTAACTTAGGTTTTGAAAATGGTGTTTTCCCCTCAAAACTTAAGGATGCAGTCGTGATACCAATACATAAAATGGACCAAATAACTCCTGCAATAATTATAGGCCTATTTCTTTACTGTCTTGCTTCTCAAAATATTTGAAAAATTATGAAAAATAGGCTTCTTTTACACAGTATCAATTTTTTTAGTGCTAAGCAATTTGATTTCAGGTCTGGAATCAATACTGAGAATGCTTTAATCAACTTCATGACTAGTGTTTATAATGGATTAAATGAAAGAAAATGTGTAGCGGGTTTGTTTCTCGACATCAGCGTTTGATACCGTGAACCATGAGATTTTATTGAGCAAATTATATAAGTGTGGTGTTAGGGCAATGCATATAAGTGGTTTAACAGTTATCTAATAGGTAGAAGGCAGTGTGTAAAAGTAGGCTCAGTCCTTAGTGAAATGGGGGACCTGAAAGTGGGGTACCCCAAGGATCAGTTTTGGAGCAATTTTATTCATTATCTACATCAACGATCTTTGTAATGCTAGGCTAAGGGGGTTTAACATCCTTTGCTGATGATACCACTAAGCTATGTAAAGTCTAGTTGGAATGGAGTACAATCAGATATGACTGATGACCTTAGAGCCCTGCAGTGGTGGTTTACCACAAATCACATGCTATTGAGTGCGGAAAAACTAAATTTATTTTGTTTGGTCTAAAGGGTTGTTTTAATGCATTTGACGAAGTAAAGTACACATGTTCTGATTGTCTTGATGTACAAGGTGCTTGTGTAAACAACTCATGTACATTTATCGGCAGAGCAAACGAAATTAAATATTTGGGAGTTTTTCTGGATCGGGAAGTAACTTGGAAGTTTCATTTGAACAAACTAAAAGCTAAGCTCAATAGTATCTTAAGATACTTTTACTTTTTAAAACCTTTAAGTAGCGATGAGGTAATGCGCATGTTGTACTTTGCTCTTGTGCAGAGTCGTTTGGAATATGGAATAGTACTATGGGGAAACGCTTTCAATGTGCATTTCAAACCAGTTTTCCTAAAGCAAAAACATGTAGTGAGATTAATTTCAGGTAAAGGTCGTTTTGAACATACACAGCCTTTATTCAAATTTCTAAAAATTTTACCTCTAAAATATTTGTATGTTTACAAAGTACTTAAATATTTTTACTCGAGAAGTGGAAACATTCCCCAAAACGATAATTCTTATCGCTCTAAATTAAGAAACCGAGATATTTTAGCAGTTCCGAAACCCAACAACACATTCTTTACCAAAACTTATAACTTTGTAGCACCTAGAATGTATAACTTTTTACCTGAATTCATAAAACAAGCAAAGAATGTAAATATTTTTCAGTTAAGACTAAAAAAATGGCTGTTTACATTAGAAGATGTAAATATTTTGCTCGAAATTCAACCTTAGTTGTAAGCTATAATGTGATCTTTGTGTATAGTGTTCCTGTTATTGTTTTTAAGTATTTTTTGTTAAATAATTAATTTTTGTTACCATGTTATTAGATTAAATTTACTGCAAGGCAAGAATTATGAAGCCGAATATGTTAATTTTTATTTATTTTCTGAACGCTGAAATTATAAGGTATTATTTGTTTGTAGGAACCTCTAAACAGGCTAGCCTTAGAGGCCCTAAATTTTCTTGATTAGTTTTAATTTGCTTTAACAATATAATATTATGTTTGATCATTCTTAAGATTTATCTTTAGGATATCTATGTGTAAAATAGTTAAATAAAAATAAGAAGTAATGTTTTGTTGTTAGTTATTGATTTTGTGTAGGCTGAATGTATCATTTGTGGTTATATTAGGGATCAATTATCTATTAAGTTTATTTTTTATTGTTTCCTGTGCTCACTTCTCCGGTCCTTGGTTATTCATGATCAGTACGGGCTGGCGAAAAGCCGGCTATCTTTGTTTATACAAGGGCAGTGTCTGTGTTGGCGTCCAGCCCAGGAACGCTTGGGTACCTTGGTCCGGGGGAGTGGGCTCGGAGAGATATATCAGATTCAGCTTGACAGGTCAAAGACAGTTTAATTTGTGTTTATTTTATTACTTAGAGGACTAACATTTTGTTTTGTTTTATTGGCTTATTACGTTAGTGGCTTATTGCTTCTACATCCTAAGGATAAAGTGTGGAAAATTTGTTGGTTATTTTTTAATTACAAACATAATTGTATTGTAAAATTGTAAACAGAAAAAATTCAAGAAAATAAAGACATTCTTATTCTTCTTAGTTGGCTGTTGGGTCAGGGCAGCACCGTCGCTCCCATAGGGAACTATTGAGTTACTTCTCTCTGTAAATATCTAAGAGTTCTAGGTGCAGTACTCTGTGGATACTTTATGGTCTTTTTAACAGCAGCTGTTCTCAATTTTCAACATAAGTTTAGTCAAAATAATTATTATCAATTTTAAGTGAACTGACATTTTAAGTTCAAGGCTGCAGACTTTTAAGGTATGATAAGAATAGCTTAAACAAAGTAAATCTAACTTTAGTGATTAGGCCTATGAGGTAATATTAACAATACTAAAATTATGTCTAACCTATATTTAGGACTACCATTAGGTAATTATTAGGTTTACTTAGGTATAATTGTTATGAAAGTCATATCTTTTGTTTTTATCTCTTAAAATATTTAGCAAATAAAAACAATCGCTAGCCATTGACATAAGATATTATCTTAATTTTAGTTTTATGGATAAATCTAAAATACCACTGCCTACTTGCCACCTGATAAACAACTGCCCGTAATGCCTCAATTAACCCCTTGAATTAACTGGGCGAGTGCAAGGATAGGAGTCTACCAGTACTTTTCTTTTATCAGCCCTCGAGAGTTAAGGGCCCTTAACCTTATGTCTGCCTACTGTCAACTGTTTTTGCTACCCATTTTCCATCTAAAACAATTTATGGTTAGCCTAATGTGGTTTTCACAATGAAGCCTATTTAATTGACACACCTACATTCAAACTCTATTACCTTCCTACAAGTCTATTTTCCTAACATTAGTGTATATGGTAAGAGTCTTTAGTTTACATAATGATAGGCTGCATGCCAAAAGAAAAGAACGGGTCCAATATAGCGTTAAGATATTTTTATGATGTGCTGTACACTGAAGTAAATAGAACGCCCTGCCTCATCCCAATAATTTCAAATAGACTCTCTCACTACAGTAATTGACATCTGTATCCATGAAAGAAAGCGTTGTGCTACTAGTCAGGTCAATAATTTTGAAAATGGTGAAAAGTGAAAAAATTATAGTAGGGAATTCCGTTAAAAAGGACGGTCCTATACAATAATGAAAGGAAAAATAAATTCTGGCGATCTGAGTTCGAGGAAGTGTAGGCGAGTTTAGGGTAAGCGGTGTATTATCTGCGTAGTTAAAAGCGGTAGTGGAAGCCCTGTTGTAACAGTTCATGTGTAGATCAGCTCTTCAGTTTTACACATATTTTTACAGTTTTAATAACCTAAAATAGTTTAAAATTATCGTACAGTGTTTTATTTTATAGTAGTCTACGAAGTTAAAGTATTTTTATTTTATTTTACTACTTACTATAGCAGTGAATTCTAATTTTCTTTTACCTTATGAGTCGTTAGTGACAGTTTTGTTTAAACTGGATAGTCATCAGTTCAAGATAAGTAATCTAGTCTACAGTTTTGACCTTTGTACTCTAGCTACAGACAAGAATCTACAACAGTCAACACACCCACAGAGCCCGGTCTGGACATTGTTGTTGTTGTGTGCCTGACTTGACATTACTTCTACAGCTGGGTTACAGCTGAGTCTTGTTTTGACAGCTCTTATCTACAATCAGCTGACTACTTTAGACCACTGTTTACTTTAGTCTACAGTAATAAAGAGCTTGACTACGAACATTATAATTGTATTCTTATCACTGTAAATAAATTTTAACTTTAATTCAATTGAAAACAAATTTAATTTAACAGTTATTTTACTACAGAAGAATATTTTAAACACATTTATATTTTGATCTGTTGTGGAGATGAGCACCCGGTCAACAAATCTTCAAGTTCCTCAGATTTTCATAAAAGGATTTAGTATTTGCTAAAGTTAGAGGCATGGTTTTTGGCCTGGCCAAATTGACAAAATTGAAAAAATTGCTGGAAAATATTTTAAATATAAAGTAATTTTTTTGGTAACAAATGAAGTGGGGTATGTGACTAAAAAAGATATATGTCACTATCATGACAACAAAGTTAATTACCCCTATGAGCAAGCGGCTTTAAAGCGAAGGGATGAGTATAAACGTGCTTTAGCTGAAGCAGAGAAATTGTGGGATGCTGCTGGGCTACGAGAGCTTGAACTGAGTTCCGTTACAGCAGGAAATACTCCCTCTCCCAACCAAAGCAATCTAAACTCTTTGCAGAGCTCAACCCCTCTTGAAAAAGGTATTAATGGTGAAATAATCAAAAACCGTAGTGTAACTACTGAGAAAATATGTTTTAATGACGCATCTGTTAATACCTCAATGGAGTTAGATTTACACGTTCAACTGGATGCTATGACAAACAGAAACATAGAACTAGAAAAAAGTCTAATGGAAATTAAAAACAAGTCATTTCCCAGTCTTAATAATCTACATGATGAAGATTTTCATACTAAAATACTGAAACAGGAATTAGCTAGTTTAAAGGTTGAGAATGAAAATCTCTTAAAAACCCTAGAATTGCTACAAAATGAAAAAAACCAATTAGAGAAACTTGGAACAGGCACAGCTTGTAGATCATACATGTCTCAACTGCTTTCCTCCTTTTCAACATAATACCAGAAGCCAACGCTACACCAAAACTAGTGTCAACGATCATCAAGCTAGTTTTAAATCAATAAATCCGTTTGATACTTTACAAACAGTTATTGAAGACAACCCAGGGAACGGCCCCGTAATTTCTAATCAAAGACATAAAATAAGTGAGCCGGCTAAAAGAAAAACAGTATCGCACAGTGCCAACAAAACGCTCATTAATAAATCAAAACTTGTCATTCTAGCCGACAGTCATGGCAGGGATCTAAGTCATCTCTTTGAACAAAAAACCCAAGTTAACGCCTGTTCAACTGTAAGGGCAAATGCCAAATTCTGTGATGTAATCCAGGATGCTGAAAAGCTTAGCGCCACTTTAGGGAAGGAAGATCATCTCCTAGTGATAGGAGGTACAAACAATATGGAATCCCCTAGCTCTAGAAATTTTTTGAAGAGTGTGCATAGCTTGATCTCAATGGTGAACCACACAAATCTTGTTCTGGCTACTGTACCATGGAGATATGACAGGGCGGGACTTGACTTTGAGATCGCAAAAGTCAACAGAGATCTTGAAGAAATTATTGAAGAGCACCCAAATGTATCTCTGCTCCCACTCCATCACCTTCCTCACAATTTGTATACCTCACAGGGCTTACACTTTAGTAAGAGAGGGAAGAACAAGGTGGTGGACATGTTTACCAAATGTTTTAACATTTAATTCAACTATTGGACACAAAATTCAAGACTGTGAGAAGATCGACAAAGGGAAAGTTACTGTTGTTGAGACAAACATGATGATAGACAAGATGAAGAATGATCCTTCAGTTGGTTTTGGTCACACAGTATCCTCAGACTTTCACATGTCCGCTGGTGTGGCAGTAATCTTCAGAGAAGAGTTTGGCAGGCCAACAGCGGCTGACTACATCGCCACAAAGTTGACAGCACAGCGGGCTGATGACGGAGCTACAGTTTTCAGTCTGGTGACTAAGGCTGACTATTGGGGAAAACCAACAATGTCTGATTATGACAAAGCTTTCGAGCAGCTGACAGAAAGCTTCAAGTATAGTGGGCTGAAGACACTGATCTGTTCGCCGATGGGCTGTGTCCGGGACTTGGTACAACCTGCCCATTTTATGAAGAATCTTGCCAAATTCCAGCTACAAACTGGTGCCTCTGTCATCATTGTTTCATACTATCAAAACGCAAGAAGAGTTCTAAGAAACGGTCTCTCCCACAAGAAGTTCCTTTTGACATTGAGAAACCTAGTTGATGACTGGACCAAGACCTCCCGAGCTATGGACTTGTCAGCTGCGGTGAGCTCTCCTACGTCTTCAACCCCTCACCCCTCGCAGACTGCACCCGCACCAGCATCAACATCTCCGGTCTCACCCTCCAAACCTATAGACCAAGCCATCACCCCCACAGTGTGTAGTGATGCTAATCAGTCTAGTGCTAATGTCAGTGCAACTTGTGTCTTCGTCTCTTCACCTCAACCCAACACCTCTTCAGTCCCATCTCCCACTTTAAACTTCAACCAAACCCCACTCAGTCTGCAAACTTAAATATAAGAGTAAACCATATTTCATTATTGCAAAAATATATTAATAAACAAGTGAGGGTTACAAATGCTCTTAATTTTAAAAGTTCACAAAATACATCACTTAATTGTTTATTTTTGAATGTTCAAGGACTGAAAGATAAAGTTTCTATTCTTGAAAGCTTTTTAAGTAACCAACACATTCACATTATTTGTCTGTCAGAACACTGGTTACATGAAAATAATATTTCGCTGCTCCTTTGGGTTTCACATGTTGTAGCTCTTACTCCGCATACTGAACATATCAGAGGTGGCACTCTTATTTTGTCCCACAATGGTCTCCAACCTCGTAAACTTGATGTAGATAATTTGAGCACTGAGTTTCATTTTGAAGTATCAGCTGTTTTCTTGATACATTTAAATATATAATTGTTTCAATTTATCATTCACCAGCTGGTGACTCTGACTTGTTTATTGATAGATTAGAGCTTCTACTTGTGCATCTGTCTAAGTGGCCCACCTACTCAATAATACTTGGGGTGATTTTAATTATAAGTTTGATATAACAACAAACCAAAAACACAAAAATATTTACAAACCTTTTAAAACAGTTCAACTTTTACCCACTAAATTTTTTACCAACGAGGGAGACCATTGTCTGGATAATATTTTTGTAAATAATAGCCTTAACAACTCTATTTCATGCAAACTGTTCCAATTTCCCTTTTCTGATCATAGCGGTCTATTAATTGGTGTTCCGTTGCCTAAGGTTGATGATTCTGTTGACGGGCCTCTAAATAAAAGTCAGATCAAAGCATTTTTCTTCCAAAAAGTCAATAACAACTTTAAGTAATAACTTAGCCTCGTATGATTGGAGTCAGTGGCTCTATCAAAGTAAAATTTGAATGCTGTCTGCACTTTTGAATCTTTTTTAAAATCATTCAAACCCATATTAAGTGTCAGCTAGTCTTAAAAATAAAAAAGTAAAAAATCACAGAATAATTGCCCTCACTACTTGGTACACCGATGAGTTAAAACACATGAAAAACAGACTAATCTTCCTTAACAGCTTAAAGCAAAGGGAAATGGTACAGCTCATGTAAATTTGTACTAGCCCTTAAAAAAGAATATCGTGCTGCAATATGCAATGCAAAATTAGCATACAATGCCAAATATATAGAAGCTAGTAGTAACAAATGTCAAGCTGCCTGGAAAATTATTAAAAATAATCAAGGTGTTTCTAAAGATACAAGTTGTAATATAGATCCAAATACACTTAACAATTTTTTTATTGACTCTATCAATGATATTAAGTCTAAAATAAATGTAACTACACCTAATTCTAATAAAATTGATATTCTCGGTCATTTGAATACCTCCCCAGCTAATTTCTCTTCCTTTAATTTTATAACAGAAGAGGACTTACTCAGCACTAAAAAGCTAAGGTTTCTGATAGTGTTGATGTTTATCACCTCTCTAATAATTCACTGAAACAAGTTCTTCCAAATTTTGCAGTTCCCTTTGTTACTTGTATTAATAAATGCCTTAATGAAGGAGTGTTTCCATCACACCTTAAAGTGTCTAGAATTTGTCCAATCTTTAAAAGGGGTCAAAAATAAACCGAAAGAGCTACAGACCAATTTCAATTATTCCTACACTGTCCAAAATAATTGAAATATTGGTATTTTCTCAGTTAGTTACTTTTTTTGAAAATAATTCATTGCTTAACACCTCTCAGTTTGGTTTTCGAAAAGGCAAATCTACCTTTGACGCGATGGACGAGTTTGTAAAAAATATTCATAATACTTTTGGAAATAGGTTTTTTGCCCAAGCCACTCTGTGTGACTTGAGCAAAGCATTTGACTGTGTTAGTCATGAGGACCTCCTTTTAAAGCTTGAAAAATATGGTATCACTGGTACACCTCTGACATTCTTTAGATCATATCTGAATAACCGTTCTCAAAAGTATATATAAATGGAAATTGGTCGAACTCCTTACTATAAAGTGGGGAGTCCCCAGGGCTCTATTCTTGGACCTCTTCTCTTTCTAATCTGTATCAATGATCTTCCACTTTTATACAATCAAAAACAATACTTTACGCAGATGATACAACTTTTTCCATTCAAATAATGATGTAAATCAGCTTAAGGCAACCGCTGATGAAACTCTTAAGAGTGCAATTGAGCTAATGACTCAAAACATTTTATTTACTTTAAAACCATATTCAAAGGATCTATTTGATTATGAATTAAAAGATTCCGTCAATTTCTTAGGAATAACTTTTGATTCAAGCTTAAATTGGAGTTTTCACATTGAACAGATATGTAAAAAATTGTCAAGGGTGGCTTACCTAATAAGCAAGTTAAAATTGTGTATTCCTGATCAGTTTGTTAAATCAGCCTATTTTGCATATTTTCAGTCTATTATTAGGTATGGTTTGGTTTTGTGGGGTAATAGTAGTAAAATTTGCGATGTTCTTGTTGTACAAAAACGTGTAATAAGGATCATGTCTTGTGTAGGTTATTTGGACCATTGTAAACCCCTTTTTGTAAAAATGGAAGTGTTAACTATAGTTAATTTATACATTTTTGATCTTATGATTTATGCATGTAATAATCTTCACAACCATAGAATAAATTCAGATTTTCATGATTACAACACAAGGAATAAAGATAAATTAGTAATTGAACAGCACAGACTAACCAAAACTATGAATAGTCACCTGGTAATGTCATTAAAAGTTTTCAATAAGTTAAAACCCAATTTTGATCAATATACCTTAAAGGCTTTCAAAACTAGATTTTACAACTGGCTTCTTTTAAATCCATTTTATTCAATAGACGAATTTTTCTCACAAAAAACTTTAATATTTTAAGTACTAACTTACTGTATATTTATTTGATATGATATTTAAACTGTTTTATAAATACCTAAATCCTGTTTATTACTGTAGTAAATCTGTTCAAATAGATTATTATGTAATTTGTTTATTACTGTTTATTATGACATGGTCCTGTTGACCAAATTATGACATTGTCAATGCATGTATTTGTAATAAGACAAATAAAGATATTTGATTTGATTTGATTTGTTTCCTGAAATCCAAACAAAATATAATTTAGCCACTTACAGTCTTTGACTGCTTGTATTAACCTGGGGGTAACTTCATTGGCATACTCCATGTGTTGAGGGGGCAGCTTCGGGTTATTTATTTATTTCAATAAGTCATGTGTCCATGATTGCTGACCCTGCTTTGAAGCAGGCATTCACTGTGCCTATAGCAGGTATTTTTGTAAATATATAGTTTTTATGTTTCACTTTTTGTATTCAATTAGGTAAAAAGTTGTTAGCTTTCAATTAGGCATGTCTAATACTTAGGTTTTTAATGGCAACTTATCTAATAGAAAATAGTGATTGTCAAATAACATTACTTACTTACTTGAATACTTGGTTGCTTAGTCACTGACCGGAAACCCGGATAGACTGCGTCATACTAAAATAATCACAATTAGGATGGCGGAGAGTTAGAAAAGTGGCGTCATCTAATTCTTTGACTGAGTATATAGGCCTACTCATAAG
>CM032065.1:18037494-18052640 GCA_018831715.1 Matsumurasca onukii
ACTTGGTTCATTATGCACTGAAATTCTACATTGTTGGTACATGTTTTGGCACTGCAAACTCGAAAAATCAAGTGGACTTGGTTCACTTGTATTCTGAAACCCTCAATGCTAGGAGGGTAAATATTTGTGAACACCAATCAACTAAACCTCATAGTTCAGGAGGTTTATCACATCTGAACTCTCTGAAGTCTGAAACTATCCAGAATCTCCTACAGCTGAAGTTTCTCTTAACTCTCTTGTAGTAAAAAGTTACCAGCACTCTTATTCCTGGAGCAGGCTGGAGAATGAGGAACCCACTTTTGAACCACTGATATAAATTATGTTTCTCTTCTATGTCTCCCAGTTTAGTAGCTCCAACCTCCTAAAGCAAGACCAACCAAACTCAAGAAGGAAAAATACTCACGATAAGACTTGCTTTACCAGCCGGTAGTGTCTTCGAAACAATACTGCGGCGGTCCTACCCCGTCATGTTATACTTACACGTGATGACGGCGGCGAGCAGGCGCACGGCCTCGTAGGGAGGTTCACACGCCGGCCACAGGGGCTGCAGTGTACTGCGCGAAGGTTATGAGGGCGGTGATGGCGTTGCCAGTGGGCACGATCACCAGCAGCGCTACCCAGAACAGGGAAGGCCGGGAGCGGACCGAACGCCTCACTGATGTACCATAGTCCCCGCCCGACTTGGGGATCATGGTGCCTGTAACACAAACAACATGCTTAATCAACTACGTCTTGTTGAGTATTATAGTTTAAGTTTTAAAGAGTGAGATTAAAATTAAGCAAGAATCTAATATTACTGCTGAAGAAACTTTATCACGCCTTTCAGCAACTGCAAGATCAGCAACAGTTACGAACTGACCGCTAAAGCCGGGTGCCCGGCCTCTCCTCGAAATTGTATAACACATTTCAAGCCTAAATGTGTCCACAATAACCAGATGTTTTTTGAAAACTAAAGTGTTTGGGGAAGACTCGACACCTTTAATAAGCGAATCGTTGATCATGATGATTGTTGTGGGTCTGATAATAGGACAGTGTTAAATAGAATCAGGTCAGCAAATATTTTACAACAAACATCAAAATGTATGAGAACCGGAAAACTCTGAGTACAGGAAAACTCCTTTTCCCCTCTAATGTATATTTAGCTGAAACATTGATCAGGTTTATTTCATTATTTTAACGCTTCAATGAATAACACCCGTTTGTCATCTTTAAAGCTGTGTTGTCTTCAGAACCGCGAAGTTTTAGCGTGCATCAAACAACCTGCTTGAGGTTGAAACATTCATAACATCGCTTTTTCGTAAGTTTCCTTTTGCTACAGTGTATATTGACTTAAAAAACGGCCGACGCAAGGTCAATGAAAGGGGAATGAGGATTATGAGGGAGGAGTTCTGCATTGTAAACGGACACATTATGGCGTGTGAAGTGAAGTAAGTCGTAAAACCCCTTGCAAACCTTCATTGCCTATAGCTGCCTGGACCTTCACTTTTGATCCATCCTTGACCGCGTCTTGATCCACATCCCTAGACAAAGAGGGTCTTTGACCACAGTTCACTTGGTTTTTAAACTGCATTGTGGACATAAATATAAATTATTTTAGTTTAATAAACCGGTTTAATTCTTGTTGAGCGAATTTGTGTAGGAAACAGAGCTATTTATTTCTATCGCCATATGGAACAACACGTCTTTGAACGTTAAAACACGTCGCTCAGCTGTTTGCAGTGTTAAGCTTGCCAACACCTTCTAAGTCAAATAACAGAACTTTATCTATGTATGCAAAATTGATCCACCGGAAGTGACGTTTTGGAGGGTGTATCCTTCGTAAGATGAATTAGGCATATGTGCCATAAAACTGTATTTATGATTATATTTACTATTTTCCGCCGCCATCTTGGCCTGATTGAACGGATTACATTTTCGGTACGGTGCTATACATGTGTATACAAAGTTTAATCGAATCGGATTATACAAATGCAATTGTATGTCTCTTTTATAGCATAAAATCCATTCTTGGAAAAAACGGTCCCCACAAAAGTCACTTCCGGTAATGCTTGTGGCTACGAAAGTGCTGCTATATTCGCCTGATTTGGCTATCAACTACAACGTCACTCATCGTCATGTTTTGTCGACGAATACCGCAAGCTAATAGCCAACCAAAGACGCACAAACATACGCATCGCATCATACTCACTATACAAACAAACCTCATCAGATCGTAGACCTACATTGTTCAAACCAGGTCAATGGTAAGCAAAGTTAGCAAGACACACTTTGGTGTCGCGTTAGCTGGTATAGACAGATATATTCACTGCTACAATTTGTCTAGGCGGAGTATTCACTTCTAGACACGAAAAAGCTCTAATTTACGAATCATTTGCAAGAATGCTAACAGCTGTACGATTTGAACTGAAGACAAACAGCCATCCATGTTATGTAGTCACTAGTCTGTGAAGGCTACACAGTTTCGGCTCTACATGTCATGTCATAAACTGTTCTTTTCTTTACTAAACCTGAACAACCTGGTAAGTAAACTATACAGGGGTTTTGGGACTTAGCGGGGATCCTTTGGGGAGGCGCTGGTGTGCATATTCACCAACTTTTAAGCTATTTAGAGAGTCAGGAAAAGGTAGCTAATTGACCACGGGTTACCAACTGCCTCCAGGTAGAGCATCAGATTGTTGGTAGAGGGTGGAAGGATCAAGCGTGAACGGAACAGAGACCGCACGGCAGCGACTGACGCTGGCCCCATGTGCAAAGACAAGACCCTAATGAACACGTTGCATACCATAAACTGCCAAGCAAAAGAAGATTATGTAGTTTGAAATTAAAGCATATTGTACTTTTTTGAACCACGTTAATTTTAATTTTAAATAGACATGTTTCGCCTCAGCATCATCCGTATAAAAAAATAAATAGATACAGTCATCTGAATATATATTCTTAAATTATACAGGTGACGAGATTTTCAAAGACGTATAGTTATTGGACTAGTTTGCTGTTTTGATCATGTATAATTTCAAATATTGGATTACTATTGTTTGAATAGGTGACATTAAGTTATTTGGGTCTTTCAGTTTGTTAAAATATATTTGAAGTCCTCTTTACGATCCACAATTCCTCCTTTTAACAAATTTCCATATTTTTTTCTTAATACTTGTAATTAGACTGCAAGTAGTGTTCAACAAACGTGCCTATTTAAAATAATAAAATTATTGAGGGTTAAAAAGAGTGAAATATTCTTTAATTCATAGTAATAAATATCCCGCAAAATAATGGACGTAACATAAAAAGAAAGTTTGTTTTTCTTTGCTATCCACCGTTTCATTTGGCAGTGACCGTACATAGTTTAGTGACCGAGTTTACCGAGAAGTACCACCATTTGCGTTTACAACTGTGTTTTGGACTAGTGATGGAGGACAATGACTTAAAAATAGAGGTTTAGTGAGAAAGGTAAAACAACTGTTTTAAACAAATTAGAAAGTAATTTTCTGTCACGTGAGCAAAGAAAGTGATGGACGCGTTTGAACCAGTTGAAGCATACAAGTGAAAATCAAACCGTATCAATATTGCTTAACCATACGAGTAAATAAAAATGCTGTACAGTTTCGCTTTATATTCTGAATCACTAAATTTTCTTGATATTGGTAAAATTCGCAATGGTGGTTACAGGATATGAAAAAATATTTGGACCTATTTTGAACTATCTGTGTAATATAAGTAGTCGTTTGATACAATTTAGATTAAAAGAAAACTCCTAGTTTCTTGGTATTTATAATCTATTAGAGAAGGAATAGAAGGCAAAAGTTGGTGAGTTCGTGGTCGCCGAGAGACCCCGCTCAGAAAAGTTGTGTGAGTTCGAGGTCAGGGATTAACAGGGGCAGGTAAAAAGTTGGTGAGTTCGTGGCCGCCCGGGGGCAACCCCGGCAGGTCAGAACCCCATAAAACATTTTAAGTTAGTCAAAAGTTTTTGCCGAGGAAATATAAATTAATAGCCTTTCATGGTGGCCCCTCAAAAACACGACCGAAACCCGTTCGCATAAAACACAACCATCCCCATTAAATACATTGCTGGGGCACTCTAGATCGTCGCGATACTGTTTTCAGCCGTTTATCAAAATCGGGCGTTACTCAAGCAGCGTTACGTCTAATCAATGGATGTATTCCTCTGTCGCAAATCAACATGCGTATTTTGGCGCTCGCCTCCTACCTCAAGTAGTGTTCGCGTGCGTCAAGGACATTAAGTGTTTTCTGCTCTACAATTAGAGGCGATTATTTTCACGCCGCTTTAACTGGCGGGACCCCGACTGGCAAAACAGGAGTTGAAATATGTATACAGTATGACCACCTGCATGGTGGTCAGGCAACCAGACGTTCACGGTGGAAGGTGTTTGGGGAGGGACCACTCGATAAATTTTAATCGCCGGGCAACCTCTACCCCCACTTTACACCTGTTTCCTCTCTACCGTTTGTTAAAGTGCCGCTGTATGGATTATTTCCTGATTTATGATGACAGAAAACTGACCGTTTGTGTCAAAATTCTGGTTCCAAAATGTTCAGCTCCTCTGTTTCGGTTAAGGTTCGCCTCATTAGCTATGAAAAATTTGCAATAGGAGTGGTTGAAGAAGAAATCTTTGTTGCTCAAACGAATGTAAATGGCAAAAAATAAATAAAATTAGTATCAAAGTTCAAAAGTGTTCTCGTAGTCTACTTTTGCTCGAAAGTAATCTGTATCAAAATTTGAACATGAATGTATCGAATAAATCACTAAATTTTTTTAAGAACTCATAGAATTTATTTTAAAGCAAATATGTAAATATGATGATATGGTAGTAATGTTATACTTGTAAAACAAGCACTTTCATAGAATGTCACTAATTAATAGTCATGAGACCAGTATACGTAAAAAACGCAGATCCCTTCTCGTAGGCACAATGACACATCCAGTTTTGGACCATGGTCGCTGCGGGATCTATTATAAAGTTTTACAGTGCTAAATGTTGTTAATGTCTGTTACAAAGTTAGCGTGCTGACTAGGATTCCCCAAGCAGTCGGGTGATTTACAACACTACCAAAGCAACGGTAACGCTAGGTAAAGATCGATGTTTAGTGGCTGAAATAACTTCACAGTCCCAACTTTACTCCTTAAACAAGACAACCTTTTCCTTTCATCATTTGATAAACAACGTCTCTTTCAGACCCAGATAGATTGTGTTGAAGGCCTTCAGTTTCTCTAGTAGGTCAGTCTCTCTAATAAGTGCCTGATATTCTCTAATGCCTACCGTATCACATTTCCTCACGCGCTACATCATCATTGATTATCTATAGCTGATAAGAAGGTCTACTGGTTGCGGACTTGCGGTATTCGAGTACAGTAGCAGTTGACCTTGCCTATCCCAGTATCAGCCACTGGTCGCTACTTGACCTCGCGTTACATCTGTCAATGTAGGACGTGTTTAGGTGCCGCAAATGTTGTCAGTTCCCATAGAACTATGGGGAATTGTGCTCGGAGATACAAAATGTATGTCATTCGAGGGGCTGAGGAGCTGGTGCTGGTCGCACTTTCCTTGTACATAATTTGTAAATTCCGTGTCATTTTTGCTATCCGTACAGCCGTGACTTGGTTTTAAAATTGTATTCGTGCCCTAGTTTGTAACAAGACTGTCATCATCCATTAAATTCCTCAACACACTCACATCATCCCCCTTCATCCCTTATTCTCCTTAAAATACCCTCTAGGAGTGGTCGATGCCTCAAATTAAAGTAAAGTATCAAAGTATTTAACGTACGAATTTGAAAGGCTGCATGAATCTTTGAACTAATAAAGGCAAACCCGTACGATAATAAATCAAGACTTTATGACCAAAAAATACAAAAGGTGACAATTTTAAGTTGTTGAACGGTGATGTCTCATTAGCGGTGCATTTGACAGAAAATCTACAAGAAGAATTGTTGTTGGAATATTTAATTACAAATTTAGCCATACAAGCAATTTGTTCAGAAACAACGGTCACCGAAAACAAATAATGCGTCATTCAAGTTCTCTATAGTAATTACCTTGTTTAGTGTCTTGTAGATCCTGAGGCAGAAAATTCAAATGCTGATGCGCATTTCTAAAGGCCATCGTCAGGGCACCATATACACTATACACTACACATTTACACTATAACAATTGTTAACTTCCTTATATATACACTAGTTTCGTCGGAGATGGGTAACAGTGGGGTGGGGGCCGACGATGGCCTTTTGAGGCCGAAATGCGCATCAGCATTTGAATTTTTCTCTACCTCAGGATCTATAGGCACATTAAACAAGGTAATTGTTATTTAATAGGTCCTGAAACCGGAATAATGAAATTGTTCTCTATAGTCTATATCCTGTTGTTCATATATATTGCTAAAATTAAATTGCACAAAGATATGTAGATGCTCTACTACCAGAATCTTTTGTGAGCAGACTATTGTGCAAAAAACGACAAGCTCAAACGGGCGGAGTATTTTCTTCCTCTGGTAAAAGTGGAGGGTTGGACTTGGAGGGGCAAATAGCATGAAAATGGCTGGATATTTCCGAACAGCTCGTTTTGTAGAATACCATTTACTGTACAATTGAACCAATACTCTGTAGGTTGAGCTTTAAACCTCTATCATTACTTTCAAGGAGTTATTGAAGAAGCATTGAACTTTCAATATATCAAAAGTGAGCGCTGTCTAGGTAGTCCAATTGATCCAGAGCTCACTCAGTCCTATGAGAGTATAGTAGTGGAGGCAATGACTACAGTAGCTACTGTCCTAACTACCTAGTAGGCCTTTGCTTTGATAGAGCGCGTGCGTGGTACACGTTCTGCATATCCGGCAATCAGCCTTGCCTCCCATGCAACACGCCTCGCCATCGGTTGCATAAGTCGCATTAGATGAGATTTCATTCTAAATAACCATATAATTCTATTTTGTAACCTCTTTGGGTTTGACTTAAACCCGCCTTAGTTTTGAAAACTAAGATTTCTGCTGCATAAACGCACGCATTCTAGTTTCATAATTGTGTCGTGGTGGCTGAGTTTTGCGTACTTAGAGATATTTTTCTTGGTGACTTTTAGGATATCATTGGTTTATTTGTATGCTCCTGAGCTGTTACTTTATCTGAGTGTAATACGAGTATTTGATGGAACCCCAAATCAAATCAAATTGTCCTAGGGGCCCTATATTTTCTTTGTACAGTGTCTGAGGACTCTGATTTTTTTATGAACAGATAAGGAATAAAATCAATAGTGTACTCGTACATATATTGTACACAAAAAATACCATGTACAAAAAATAAAGAACTAATTGTATTAATTTCAAACAAAACTGTAAACATCCGTGTTTTTCTAACTCTGCTACCGTTCGGTCTCCACTGAAAACCACGTGTTTCAATGTTGTCCCTATACATCCAATGCTTGATACATCCATATTTCGATCAAATATGCCTAGGATTTCACTGAACGACCAGAAAAACTCTTCAGTAGCGTTACTTTGAACGGAACTATTGCAGTTAATATGTTTGAAATCCACTAAACATCATCAAACGGGAAGATTTTGTCAGTTGATTATCAAGACACAATTCACAAAGAAGAAGAAGAATACACAAATAGAGAGAATGTTTGTACAACTTTACAGTGGCACTGACAAGTGCATCGATACCACAGCTGTTCAAACAAGAGCAAAGACATAACAGGCCTAAGAATAAATTTAATTACTTTTAGAGCTGTAAAACCAATAAATAACGCTGATTTATTCGAAGAAACGCTCATGGGAGACTCTAATAGACTAAGAGGTGCGATACCAAAATACTGTCAAAACTTTAAATACTTGAGGAAGTATTATTTTAATGCATTGTACAATGAAAATAAACCTTCCCAAGACCTCCTACATGGGTTTGCTGAGAGATATGTATGTCACACTAGCGGCAATAATGTCTGGAAAATAACGAGAGCTACGTGACAAGCATTGGCATTGTAAGACATTGTAAACCATGAATATGTAAGTTTGTGTACAAGATTTCAATTTAAAATTCTCCATACTTCTCAGTTTTTTTTATCTAATAGCCTAGTATTTAATTTTGAATGTATCAAAATTCCTTAAGCTTTGAAGAGCAAAATTTGAGTTAGGCCTATGTTCTACGCGATCTCAAACCTGTCTCGAAATTACAGCTGAAACATGAAGTCGTCATACCATTTTGTTGGGATTGTGATATTTTAAACACAGCCTTTTTCACTGAACTTCAAGATCAGACCAGAAAATATTTTCTATGAACCGATTCATTTGGGTAAAGAAAAACACTTTTTCCTGCCACTTCTAATGAAAACTACTCTAACGTTTCAGAGTACCCGTCTTTACAGGACTACACCTGGAAACAATATGTATTTTACCATGATAAATAATCTTGAACTACATTTCTCGGTGGACGAAAGGTAGATGGAAATCAAGTTTATCTTCTGTTTCAAAAACATCTTCAGAAACTCTTCTGTTTCAAGGTTCTCTGTGTCTAGGTTGTCGTGTCTAATCGGAAAGAGTCGCGCGTACCGGCGACCTTGCCAGCCAAAATGGTATTAGCGATATTCCAACTTGGCTTTGCTCACTCCAAAAGTTGTAAAACATGTATTCGTAGTCAAAAATCGGGTTTATATGATGGGGTAGGAGTGGTTCTATGTTCCTAAAGACGAAAAATGCAAAACTGCTTGTGAAAAATATAATACACTTTTAAATAGTCATGGCCAACTATAACATTCTTTTGCTAATTTCGGCGTATTTTTTAAATTGGCTATATAAACCTAAAGACAACCTTTGAGAATACCGAAAACAACTTTTTTATCTCTACATAAAAAATAGCGTCCAAACAGGGGACTACGAAGCATGTTTTGAGCAACTCTTCTGGGGTGATTAATCCTCTAAGATGTTTTGTTAATGTTCCACACTTTGGAGGTTCGGCGGGACCTTTTCTCCCAATATTTAGCCAATGACTTAACTCGAATAGCCACAATATGTACACATTATGCATCCCAATAGTCAAGGAACATCCGACCATAGTTTGTCCCACACTGTAGAAGGAACTCAAGACAGAGCGTGCCTATTGTTCAAGACCCTCGCTCTTGCCCCACATTACAATTCGCAAAACAGGTCAAGGACCGAGCCCTTTGTGAAACAGGTTACTCTGCCAGCCTCTCTGCCTCAGTCTCCGGCCTCGGTTGTAAAGGGGCTGGTGAGTGGTGACTAACACTTTGCCTCTCATGTCTGCCGCTCACACGCCTCCAGACAAGGGGCCTTCTGATCGGTGTGGTACTCGCTACTCCTACTCGTGCACCAAATCTCTAGAAAATTTCCATAGAGGTAGAGCTATTCATTTCTATACCGACTTATACGTAGTAGAACAAAACGGAAAATAGCTATGAGCTTCCCAACTCCTGAGTCAAATGGCAAAACTTTACACATATTTGATACTTACAGGGTGAGTTTAAATGCACCCTACCTTAATAACTTTTGAAAGGGAAATATTTTTTAATTAAGGGAATGTTTTTATAATTCGAAGTTTGTTTCGACATACTTTGCGTCACCCCACCCAAAAACCGGTGGGAGAGCCCCAAATTCTTTAAATACAAACCCCCTCCCTTGTGGCACCTCAAAATATAATTTTTAACACAAATTCAATGGCGTAAAGAAAAACTTTTGATCTCGACTCGTTTTGTAATACATACGATATTTAAAGATTACAAGAAATCAGGTTCAAAATGCCACATTTCACATACAACTATTTTTAATAACAAATTTGTCTTGAAAATCCTTTGGGGAAACATTACAACCCTATAAAATAATCCCATAGGGTATTTTGAAGACAATTTGTCTAATTTTGTTTTAATGTGAAATGTGGCATGTTAAACATCATTCGTGTAATCTTTAATTATGAACAAAATAGTCGAGATAAAAGTTTTTCTTTGCATCGTTGAATTTTTGTTAAAATTTCATTTCTTTGAGGTGTCTAGAAGTGTTCTTATTTAAAAGATTAGTGAAGTGGAGTCACGCAAAGTACACAACAAAAATATTTTCTATTTCAAAGAGTTAAATGAGAGTTAAAGTCAACTCTTAATGTAGACTTTAAATTTTGATACACATGTTCCTTTTGTAAATCTCTTTAAAATTAAGTTCGTTAACCAAAAATTCTCTCCGTCGTTGATGAATCCTGTGAGATAGAAAGAGTATTTACAATCACAAACATTGTTCTGCACAGAACCTTTCTTCTTCTTCTGGGTTCGCTGTTCCGTAATTGTGCCACACGGTGGCTCCTGCTTTTAATCATTCAAGCGTTCAAGATTTTTATATCCAGAAATTCAGGACTATAAATTTGTTAAAAGTCGTGTCAGCTGTCTTTGCAACTCGATGAAATGTTCTTTTTCCATCAAAATTGATCAAAATTGAGTTGTATTGCAAGTCACAGTGTTTTAGTCCGTTACGGCATTAAGGTCTATTAATGAAGGTTAACATTTGAAAGTTAAATTTGATGTAAATAGAACTAACAAAGCTTCGAATGGCTCTTTGCTGCAACCCATTCTAAAAGTTGTACTTTATTTTCTTTTAATATTGTCCTTACCCAATCTCTGCTGCTAGTAATAGTCGTTTATTTTAAATGATGAACAACCCCTTTGGTGGTAACATAGAATAAGCTTGCATATTCTGTTTTACTTATTCTATTGGTAATATATTCTTTTTTATCTATTAAATCAGTTTTAATTTAAATTGGATAACGATTATTTTGATAAGACATTGATCTGTAAGTACGCAAAACTCAAGACAGTACGACAGAGTAATCGAACAGGATGTCTTTTTCAGCAGAAACCTTAGTTTTCTCTAAAATTACGGATTTGGATCAAATCCGAATCACAGAAGGAGATGTTTAAAAAGATTGGGCCAAATCAACACTGAACCGCAAACATACAGACTTCAAAGTACAGTGAAGGAAATAGAGGAATACGCTGACATACATTCAGGCATTACGTAAGAAAGGAGGATTGAAACTCTACTATCATATACAGAGTGTTACAAAAATGTGTAGCGCGCTATGCAAAACTGTATTCTACAGACAAAAGTAAGTCAAAAATGACAAGTAACTTTTTTTAATATTTCGGTCTAGTTTAGCCAAGATCTACCATTTTGTAATTTTTTTGAAAATAGCTAATAACTCAAAACCGCTTTGGGATATTTTTGTGAAACTTGGTATAAACTTTAATTGTTTTCCTAATAACGTTATCCAAAAATATTTTTATCGAACTTCAATCAATTTTTAAAATAGCGGCCATTAAAAAATTCAAAGTCAAATGGAATCACATTGGGATTTGACTGTTATGTTTAAATGGCCGCCATTTCAATGATTTGAGTTAATAAAAATATTTTTGGAAAATGTTATTAGGAAAACAATTAATATAGATTTACAAAAGATTTTACAATTATAAAAGTTTTGAAAAATAGTATAAGAACTAATTAATATTCAGACAAGAAAAAAAAAAATGTCTCTAAAGTTTTGAACTATTAATATGTACAGAAAATTACGAAATAGTGGATTACGGCTAAAATAAGCCGAAATAAAAAAATGTTACAGGACATTTTCGTCTTATTTTAGTATGTAGGATCTGGTTCTGTATAGCCCGCTACACATTTTAACCTCTAACATAAAATACAACCTTCTACACTAACAAAGCAAATTTTAGAATATGAAAAACCCAAGTAAGGCGAAAGTACATGAGCATTTAAACGGACCACACTGTTAAGGTACATTTAAAACCTTTAGGTATGACACAAATGATAGTATCACGTTTAGACAAAAATTGCCTGATTGCAAAGTTTGTCAGGGAAATTACTAAAAGAGTAAAAGGAGATCAGAAACCTAACATGGACAAATGAAAACTGTACTGTTATTCTTTTACTGTGCCTAAACTGAAAGAAGGGGCGCTCATTTTAAAATTGTAGGTCCAAAGAAACGCCAACTTTTCAAGACGGTGTCAACGTACAACGCATGGTCGACACGTGAATAATGTAGTCAATACATGTGAATACATAAATAATATCAGTTTCTGTAATTTAAATCGAACCTCTTGAAATGGTTGACCATTCACATTCAGAGGTGAATTTCTTGAGCAGTTCAGCTTGCAACGATTCTCGGTCAGAGCGTTACAATAACAACTTGTTGTTTAGAATAACATAAGTAAAACTTACGAATTTCCTGTTTACCTTATCATTTTGTTAGCTGTGCTGCTGACTGGCCAGTTAGAAGGGATAAAAGCTATAAATAAAAATATGAGCTATTGATGTCATATGTGTTGCCGATACTTTAGTACAATGCAATTAATTGGAGTATACATACAATAACTAAATTTACCCGAGAAGTACACGAAAAATTTGATCAAACAAAAACATACCAAAAAGCAAACTAGTCAGAAAACTAGTTTTTCATTCTATCAATATAACTTTATTGAATTAATATAATGCATACACTAAATATGTATGTATTACATTTCATCAAATATCCCTGATTGAATCTTAAAATAGTAATTGTGAATGTAGACCGTAAGTGGATTTTGAGTTTAAATGCGATTTTCGATATTAAAGTGTTTGATAGCACAGATTTTGGTTTGTTTGTAATAAATCGGTACCGAAAAAAGGGGTTATTCTACTAGTATTGTATTTCCCCTCAATGATATAAACACTAGTAAATTATCTCCAATGTCAGCTAAAATTCAATAATTATGTTTTTCTCCTTTGAAAGTTTTCAGAACTCCATATTATTTCGGTATTCAGCGTGTGCCATGAGAGCTGTATACAGAGAGGGGTAGTCACTAGCGCCAACCAGTTCATAAAACTACAAAAATGCCATAGGAACAAAACATTTTAAAATTATTACATGTTAAAAAGGTTAACAATAAATTATACCATGGGCTTTCTAGAAAATAAATAACCTTCCTCAAAACTTGTCTCCAAGCCGTCTGGGTTTATCTTGATCCCTTTGAGATGTTTGCGTTCTATGCGTTCATCAATTTGTGGCTTAAATTAAATAAATAATACATACTGTAATTGAAACTCACCCAACTCCGCGTAGCAAAGGGCGCCGATCATCGAGAGAACCCTGAGAGTATCCATATCCCCAGACCAAGTCCAATCGAGCCGAACTCCTTAAAACACCTTTAGGCGACACGAAAATGCCCGCACCAATGATCACGCCCACAATAATAGCCACACCGTCCAACAAGCCCAGTTCCTTCTTGAGTTGTATCCCGGTGTCATGCTTGGCCTCGTGGTTGGGCTTGAGCTGCTGGAGCTCCGCAGCAGAGACCTTGTGCTCGCTCGGCATGTCGCTCACTGACTGAGCCCCTGCTGTGCCCGCACGTGAGCTGCCCTGCGCGCTCTCTGCACTTACCGCCCGTGAGTCACCCTCAGTGTAAGCGTGTTCTTCGCGCTCTGCTGCCCCTGCTGCACTCACACACGATTCACCCTGCGCGCTCTCTGCCTGAGCGTCGTGTTCACGCACTGCCGCCAGTCACCCTCAGTGTAAGCGTGTTCTTCGCGCTCTGCTGCCCCTGCTGCACTCACACGATTCACCCTGCGCTCTCTGCCTGAGCGTCGTTGTTCTGCTCACTTACCGCCCGTGAGTCACCCTCAGTGTAAGCTGTTCTTCACGCTCTGCTGCCTGCACTCACACACGATTCACCTGCGCGCTCTCTGCCTGAGCGTCGTGTTCACCTGCCGCTGCTGCCGCACACATGAGTCACCCTGCGCGCTCTCCATCAGCGTGGACCTGTGCATCGCACTTGCCTCCTGCCACGCACGATCCACTCTGCGCACCCGCGTCGCATTTTCACCCCTGAATATTCCTTCCGGTCAAATCTCACACTGGTCACTTCTCATCGCGTCCATCTCGTCTGGGTTGTTTTCCTAACTGCGCGCCCTAGGCTGGGGAAAGTCATTAGCTGTGACAAGGCTTGTACCAGAGATGTGCCGCAGACAGAGTGGATACTGTTGTAGCTTATGGCGGCTCCCCCTCGACAATAAGCTAGTTCCTGTCCCCATGCCCACGCCTCATCCTCTATCAATATGTACATCGATAGATGAGTCAAATAATAACGCGGCTTCAAACCGCTACGTTAGAGAGATATACGTATGGGGACGGGCAACGCAATTAACTTTAAAGTGCTATTTCGGAGTGCTATCACGATAGTAAACATGACCACAACAATTATTGTCTATGAACGTAGATTTACAAACATAACCGATCATATTTTTAATTCATACTCGCGTATGTCAACAAAGGTTTAAAGGATACAGAGTATTTGAAATTTGAAAACTTAGACACGAAATTCAAGGTCACAGTCACTATACTCTTAAGAACCGATGTATAAGATTCAAACATCAGTACTAATTAGGGATTTTATCATTTTTACCATTTCCTGTTTTCAAGATACACTATATTGTAAAATTTGACATTAAACTATTGTTATTAGGACTAGGTACATTTGCCTTTAGGTGCAGCCACTTTATCTGTCAAATGCGTGTTTTAAATGTAAAACATTTATTCATTCGTGTTAATGAAACTGTTTACAATTTTGTTAACCATTTATTCATTAAACTTTTCCAATAATTTTAATGGGTTTATGTATGTACAATTTTTAATTCTGACAATCTCATATTTAAGTGTAATTTTAACATGAACAAATAGGCAGCAGCTGAAGATGGATTGAATTACCCCGAAACTAGTTCTGTCAGGCAAGATAGATAATAGCATGTTTATTATTAAGAATTATGTTAACTTGACATTATATTGTTCCTATAAATTCGACCTATATAGACCCAGTTTCATAAATTCAGTCAACATTTAATTATTATCTAGACGTGAGCTGTCCCTTAAAACAAACCAAACAAAACCCGAGGAAAAGCGGTGTGGCTGGATTCAAAGGTATTCGCTTCGAGAGAAAGGTTATTATTTTTCTCCGAAATAAACAAACACACTGTAAATGTAAATTTTAAAACCTTTTTTCAAAATTATGGAATTTACAAGAAGGTCATCAAAGCTGCAAAGCTTATGATGTAAACAAAGCTTTGCTCACGTCAAAGAACATATCAAAACCACATGGGCCATTA
>CM032065.1:18052740-18064372 GCA_018831715.1 Matsumurasca onukii
TGTACAGTAAATACTTTTATTTTTATAGTGTCGACGTATTTTGGATTATTGGAGACTCGTCGTGGCACAGCTGTATGAGAAGGACCCTTAATGCCAGTGATACATCTCCATTTTTCACACGTAAAACTCATAATTTTGAGAAAACATTTCTAAAACTCATCTAGTTTCCAAATACCTATATCATGTTTATTCATGTAAAAATTATTTTAAAAGGTAAAAAACGGGCCGCCGTAAATTCTTTCATTGAAGCGCCGCAGTGAAGCAGAGGCGGACCTTTAAGTATGCACAGTATGTACTTGTCGGCCATGTTGTTTTTGTCCCATAAGAACAACGTAAAAACAATGATTTTCTTGAGACACCCCACGCCTAATATTTTTATTTGATCTTATTGAAATAGGTTTTATTTTAAAGATAACAATGTACTGCAATGACTCCGCTGACCAACCTTTTTGAAAACTGTATTTTTTACTCGTAAAATTTAAAAAGAATTAATACTGAGATTCATTAATGTTTGAATGTATGGCACGATCTTATTAATGGGAAAATGGAAATTAGGTTCAGCTAAACCATTGAAACATTTACTTAGTAATGCACTTTAAAATAAAGTTTATTTGATAAAACCGATGAAAACTGTAGGTGTTAGGTGACCTAAGAAATTTCATGCTTTACATTTCTCTTATGGGACTAAATTCAAGGTCACAGCCACAACTGACAAGCTGAGGCGCAAATAAACCTTTAGCCTATAGGATGCATGCTCTTAAATCCGCCCTGTACGGAATTTCGGTGGCGCTTCAGGTCGGGTAGGCAGCGCGATGCGACATCCCTGTAGAACCTTAGTATGGGCCTTCTGCAAGGCTAGCGCCATGAGGATGAATAGTTATTTGAGGTGATCAGTCTCATTGCCCCACTTAGTGTGATCCTTACAGGTGTTACACTGGCCTCAGCCAGCCATAAGACAGTTTTTCATATACTTTAGAAAGAAGAAAAATAACACATTTACTCTCCAACATGGTAGAGCCAGCCTTTTTCTAAACTATAAATCTGCCCAAATCCCTGATATTGAAATTTTAATTAGATCCAGCATCCAAATTTTAAGAAACCATCTGTATAATTTAGAAAATTATAATATCATATTTAAATTTTTTGTGTTAAAAGCATCCTTTGCACTTGTGCAACTTATTTATGTAATAAGAAGGTGTACATTTATTGAATAAATATTCTTTATATATACCCAAACATTAAAAAAGAGAAAATCATTTTACTTGTATACAAAATAGAATTACCTTTTCATCAGAAATATTTTGATCCTCTGTTACTTCTTCAAACTCCTGAAAATACAAAATTGAAAATACAAAACTAACCGTGTTTGATGAAAGTATTTCCTTCTTTTACAAATTTTGTTTACTCATGCAGCTAAAACTAAAGTACTTAGTAGCTTCTGTTAAAATTTAAAAAGATCTTCAATGTTAAAACCTGTAAATTCATGGTACGAATTTCATGACTAAAACCATCAGTTTTTTTGAAGATTTGAAAGCTAACTTTTAGGCTGCCAGATAGGCATTTGACATAGGCCATTTGACCTAGGATAGGATAGGGGTTTTAACATGGGGAAGTTTTGCAATCGATTTCATAAGTAGATTGGTGAACTAAAATTGAGAAAGATTTTTACTGAAAGCATAGAGCCATTGATACTGCAGCAATCAAAAGCAAAAACGTAAAACTTCCTTGTCAAATAAAATATTTGTTATAAGATTTCAAGTTACGTTCTCATAAAAAGATCATTTTTTAAATTTCAAAATAAAATAATTGTTTGTAAGTTTTTGCGGCTATTACAAACAGAACATTTTCACCTGCCACCTTAAGTTTCAAATTTCTGTATCAAACCTGAAATTTATGTTAATGTATACTAACACTATTCTTGTACTGTAAATATGTACAAATTTGAATAATGATATTTTAACTTTGACCCTTACTATAGCCTAAGTTTATTACCCTATGCTTTCTTATTATGTTTATAATATATTGACCTGTAAGGTTGCAGCTAAGATGTGGACACGAGTTGCTAAATGTCTCTTAAAACTTGATGGTTTCTTGTTCTTGAACTCGCAAACCTTACAGAAAGAATTGTTCGTCATCTTCTGTTTTAATGAAACGTGCAACTCTGAGGATGTTTCTTTATTCTTTTAGCACCGGGCATAATTTTTTGTGATTCTCTAAAGAAAGAGTTGAAGTGAAAGTGGCACTACAACTTTGACAGGAAGGCTCCATACCTGGAAAATAATTTGTTTTCTTGAAAATACATTTCCTCTGGTACATTACTTACAAATCTACAGAACTGTTCGTAAACCTATTTAATTTTTTCAGAGTCAACCCAATGTAAAATTGTACAACGACCTTAACAAAATGTTAAATAATAGCTCTATAGAATTATTTTACCACCCTATACATTATACTACAGACTGCAAATAGGGCTGATGAGCTACAGATATGGACTTTTTTATTGTATAGTGGTGGCAAATGTTAAGTGACAATCACATTTTTTCATATCTTTTAAAGTACATATCCAAACTAATTTAAATCTATATAGGGCCTACCAATAAAAGAAAAAATATCAAATTGTTTACAATTTTAAGTTTTGATGTGGTTCCCGCAGCTGTAACGGCAAACATCTCAGCAGTGGCAATAAGGAGACTTGTTGAGGGGTGTTATTGAGTGAACGGCAGCAGTGATAATGATACCAGATTGTCCAGAGTCGTTGGTGCTGCGGACGAACTGTATTATCAACATAACCCCATAAGAAATAGTAAAATCGGGTGAAATCAGGCAATCTCAGTGGTCAGAAGTGTAGAGCCAGATCTTCCTTTCTTCTTTTGCAACCTACCCATCGACAAAAAAACTAATTTCTACCTTGGCTTAGATGCTTGCCGTGTTCAGTGTAACAGCCGGAAACCTAGTTATTTAAGGAACACTTTTATTTGTTGTTTTTTCTTTTCATTGGTTTAAATATTATTATTTAGAACGACTTATTTTTCAAAATGGATCCATCATTTAACCTTCCAGAGGTCGCATCACGGAGGTTACCTCCGGGTGTATCTGTGTTCTTTAATCAAATCGCCTAGACAAGAGCCAAAAACCTGTGAATCCATGTACCTTTTGGCTTTCTTTCTAAGAACAGGATAAAATATAATTTAGCCACTTACAGCCTCGATTTAGTTAGTTTTTAACTGTTTATATTAGAGCCTGGAGGTAACTTCCATGATGCGCCTCCTCGCGTTACGGAGCAACCCGGAGTTAACCTCACGGAGCACCCTGCTTGTAGCAGGTGAATTCATCGTATCATTCTTTTTAGTTTTATAGTTTCCGATTTTCATTTCACCAATTGCTTTTAATTCTAGAAAATGATGATACAAATGCCATATTGTAAGAACAACGATGTTTTGCCATTTTCACCAAGGTTTTAACCCACCTGGAAGTAACCTCCGGGTGCACCCTCTCACGTTTTAAAAATCCATGCGCCCTCTGGAAGGTTAAGACATCCCTGTTACAAATCTAAGGTTCGAAATAATACAACTAGGATACTAGTTCTACAATGATACGACTAATACTAAAACACGATTTCGTCTGATACTATTATGACTCGACTTGACCATAATATCAGAACTTGTTAATAAGCAGCCTACTTAATTCTACAAACATTTACTTAGATTTAAAACTTCGGTTCTTCACGTTCTTTCTCCGCCATACACCATTTTCTTTTTTTTTAGGTTCACTTATCTTTTAGTTTTACTTCATAGATTTAGCTGTAACCACAGAGTATCTAATGATATACTTGCCATTGACTTTAAGTTTAACACTATATATATTTAAACTCGATGTATTTACTAAGTAGCTATCAAGAACCACGTGCGATTATTTCAAACAAATGTTTGCATAAAGGATACTGAAACCCGCTTACCGCTGTTACTAGTGTAAATGCATTCCTATTGGCTCGCTGCCGCTGAACTGAGGCGTGTAATTTAATGATATATCGTATAGGCTCACTGCTGAGATAGTCGGTTTTGGTAAACGGTAAGCTTAAGTGGATAGAGACTTTCCCCTACACCTACATACTGCAGGAAACTAGGCGCGGTACTCCCAGTGATAAAAAGGACCGCCCTTACCTTAACGTGTCTTTAAAGGGGGGTGGAGAAGTTCAGTCTAAATTTATGTTGGTGAAGGTTGAAGAGGGGGTTTCCAAAGTAGGTATGTACCGTAATACTTTTGACGCTTACGATACACAAAAATAATTGGCTGATCTCGACCAAGAAATACCCGCGGGCTTATCTTGTATTTACATTGTTAGGAAGTACCCAAAGTATAGACTTAATTAATTGGAAATAAGTCAACCGACATCTCCAGGTATAAAAAAGCCGTGCCCCGACTTTTGAAACAACGGCAAGAGTCTTGATGAAGCATAAGGTTTATTACAACAAGTTTTTCCACAAAACTCAAAAGCTGGGGTGGATTGGAAGAGGTCACCAACTAATTATATTTTCAATTTTCATGTACCATACGCACGTGCTTTGTCTTTTTTTCAGCTCAACACTTACCTTCAATGTTTATACAGTTCGTCAGGTTTAGCATGGCCGGTGAGATGGGCTATAGGGCCATAAGCGGTCAGCAGGAAATCTCAAGGTCACCGGCCATGCTATACCTAACGAACTGTATTGTAAAACTGGTGTGTACCGTGTATAAATAAAATAAAAATAGATTCCAAAAGTTGAAAGAGGTCCTTTTAAGAATGGGCTTTAGCGTAATTATATAATTTATGAAATACAAATAGTGCGCTTCTACTTAACGTTTAGGACATGACATTCAGTCCACAACATTATTTTACCAATAGAAAAACATGGGCATGCCATCTAGTATCACTATATTTAAATGGTCAGTGGACACTGGCTGGTGGTCACCTTAATTATTTATTCACGGTTTACGCCTATTTACAGGAGTTTAATATGCTTTGATATGAATACATTAAATGGAAATAAATACTAATTTAACAAATAATTTGGCCAAATGGCTAAAGGAACTATAACTAAGATAATATATATATATATATATATTATTAACGGCTATACAATGAATGAACATGAGAAAAACGTAAACATAGATTGACTATAGGGATGAAAAAACTGAGCGTTCTGGAGTGTTTTGCTGGACCCCGTACGAAGAGAGGCACCACCAACATACACGAAGTGGTTTGCGCAAAATATAACATCAAGAAGCACCACAGAAAATTCGCCTTGGAGACGACACCGCATTGTGTACTAGCGAGCGCAGCCAACAGTGATCCCTTTAAAGTATCACCAAAACACAATAATCACGACCACTTTCACCACGAAGAGACTCCAGAGAAGGTAAGACCTGCTTCAGTGCTCGGAGACTGCAGTTGAAGAGGTCAATCTGGTAGTAGATGGAATTGCCAAGTTTATGTAGCAATTCACCTTCCACATCCTCTCCAGGCCTAGATGGAATCAAGCTAGGCATAGTCACAACCAAGCCTTTAATACAAAAAAACTAAATCCGTTACCTTGGATAGGCAGTTTTTTAATAAAAGTCTGAAGCCTAATATGGAACATACAAATTTTCTAATTTTATTCTTAAATATCTGTTCAGTATTTAACAAAATTGACATTTGGAATTACTGCTTAATGAAGAGTCGCCTGATGTACTTTGTCTCGCAGAAACTTGGCTAGATAAAGTCAAAATAAAACCTTCAAAATTGAAGGATATATTAAATTATCAGAGTATTATAGGAAGACCTCTATGGGAGGTGGAGTTATTATTTGTATCAAAAATTCAATAAAGGACAAATTCAGGCCGATAAAAGGTGATTTAGTAAATGATACTCAAAAAGAGGGTATATTTGAACACAGCTCAGTTATTTGGAACTGCAAAGAAATGAACAAACAAATTATTATTCTAAACATATACCGTCCACCAAATGAGACTAACTTTCAGTTATTTTTGACATGTTTTGATGATCTTCTCTCATATTTCGACAAAAAATACGGGTTCCCTATTCTTGTATGCGGTGACCTCAATGTGGATAATTTGGTGAAATCAGCTCATAGAGACTTACTATTTGACTTGTTTGACTCTCACAAATTGGTATCGGGACTTGAAGCACCTACTAGAACAACAAATCACTCAAACACTCAACTGGATTATTTTCTCTCAACAGATGTATTATCACAGGACCTAAAGATAGAAGCTAAACCATCGCTTATGTCGGATCACCATTTACTGAAAACCACTGTACTACTGGAAAGCTCAAGCCAACGAACGAACTTTAAAACTGAAGGAAGAATTAAAAACCAACCAGCCAGGGATTCCTTCTTGAGACAGATTAAAATTGAAAATTGGCACCTTGGATGTGGGGACTTTGACTGCAAGTTTGGATTATTCTACGACAATTTTAAATACTGGTTCGATGTATATTTTCCTGTCAGCCTAATAAAAATGAAACCTGACTCTCAGGTAGGATGGGCCAATGAGGAAGTCTATAGGTCTCGTGATCAATTGGAAGATCTTTACTGGGACGCCAGGAATTCAAACAAGGTTGAAACAAGGAATGCTTATAAGGCGGCTAAAAACAACCACTTGAAGCTAGTTAGTAAAACAAAGCAACAGTTTTTATCAGACAAAATTTCAAAAGCCAAGAATACATCCAAGCAGACATGGGCAGTGGTAAAATCACTTACTTGTGAAGACTTCAATCATTCAAACGACAATCTGGTCCTAAAAATAAACGATAAAATTGAAAGTAACCCCAAAAATATTGTAAATGAATTTTGCTCTTTTTTTATTGGAGAAGTAGATAAATTAACTGCTGGACTTGACAATCCACCTAGCTTTGACGTAGAGGAGAATGACTGCACAGGGAGCTTTAGACTTGAGCCTACTGAAATAGGAGAGGTGTTGGAAGTGCTGTGTCTGTTTGGAGCCAAGGCTAGCAGCGGAGTAGATGAAATACCATGTAACCTACTGAAGGAATGTAAGGAAGTTATAGCCAGTCCCTTGGTTGAACTGATAAATGACTCGTTCAGTTCTGGTATTTTTCCAGATAAATTAAAAGTGTCAAAAGTTATACCGATTTTTAAGAAAGACGACAAGAAAATTGTAAAAAATTATAGGCCTGTGTCTGTCCAGAGCTCCTTCGCGAAACTTTTTGAACTGGTATTTTTAAAACGGCTCATGCCTTATATTGAAGAAAATAACTTGTTAAATGCAAACCAATATGGTTTTCGGAAGAAACACAGTACTTCAGATACTATTTTTGCCCTGTTATCGGCTGTTTATTTGAAAGTTGATGCCTTGGAGGAAGTTTTATGCATATTTTATGATCTAAGTAAAGCATTCGATCTGCTAAATCATAACCTACTCTTGGAGAAGATGTATACCATGGGCATTAGAGGCAAGCCGCTAAAATGGGTGAAATCCTACTTAGAAAACCGGAAAATGATTGTTACCATTAAACATACGGACAAAGATCACACTACTCGGAAGTACAAGTCAGGAATGTCCAAACTGATGAACATCGGAGTGCCGCAAGGGTCGAATTTGGGTCCAATTCTCTTTTTGTTGTTCATGAACGACATGCCAGAACACATCCAACAGGGGAGCACTTGGCTTTTTGCCGATGATGTAAGCCACTTGATATCTGATAGCAGGAAAGAAGTTGCCGTGAGAGCAGTACAGGAAGGATTAACAGATATGAGCACATGGTGTAAAAACAATAATCTTGTACTGAACAAGGAAAAGACAGTTGTCGTGCAGTTTTTTAATAGAAAAAAGCCTGACTCAACACCCTTGCTAAGGTTGGATGATAAATTTGTTAAATTTAATAGCCAGATGAAATATCTTGGAATAACGCTTAGCGCAGACCTTAAATGGAACGAACACATTGGAGTAATCGCCCCGCGCCTTTCATCAGTGTGCTATCTTATCAGGAGGTTACAATACCTGGTAAGTAGAGAGGTCCTTCTGAAAATTTATTACGGATGTTTCCATAGTATTCTGAGCTATGGAGTTATGTTCTGGGGAGCTGCCGCAGATGCAGAAAGAATCTTCATTCTTCAAAAAGCCATTAGGCTAATCTCTAAGGAAGAGCGTCTGGCGCACTGCAAGCCTCTTTTCAAAGAGCTCCAGATACCTCTCACTTCGCAGTTTATACTGGAATGCTCAATGCAAGTAAAAAATCCAGAATTGTTCATGACTAACGCACAAGTGCACCAATATGGAACGCGACAAGCCAAAAATTTGCAGTGATCCAAGTTAGAACCTCCCTAGCTCAATCAAGTCCTGAAGTAAGAAGTACAAAGATTTTAATAAATTGCCAACAGAGGTCAAGGACATACAAGACCTGGCTAAATTCAAAAGACCTTAAAATCTTAGAAGAAAAAGCCTACTATTCGCTAAGGGAATATGATGAAGATACAGGCTAATTTCAAACACTGACGACCACGGCACTAGATGCTACTAGTGGGATCTACAAAGTAGTAAGTAAGTAAGTATAAAGGAAGTACACACGTCGTCCTGTCGGTATAATTATAGTCAAAGATGTCTTGAAACTATCTTGTCTATTATACTGTGCTCATTTATCGAATCTGTCTTTGGCCTTTTTTCTCATCTTACTGTCAGCTAATGGTTTCATTTCACAGAAATGTTTTTAATTTTGTTTCTGAAATTAGTTTGTTTTCTTTGTTTATCACGTTTTGTACAATAATTATCACTTTCTGTCATGATTTTCGTGTTAACTTATTGCATCTATCTGTCTAATATTTCACCGTAACTTGAACAATATATTTTATTTTGATATTTAATCTTTTACAGTAACAACCAAATAATTATACTTGTCTTGGGATATCAGTTGTATTTAATGTAGGCTTTGGCATCGGTCTAGTCCTAGGCTGGACACGCCATTTAAACAGTTATAAACTTAGAACTTGTTGTTACATTAGTGAATATAATTTAGTTGTATATTTTAACTATGGGAGATTCTAATGTTGATAACGTATGGAAGCGTATCAATCATGACAAGGAGATGTTTGAGAAAGTAGCTAACTTGGTAGCTAAGTAAGTAGTTAGTAGTAAGTAAGTAAGTAGTTAACTTGTTTAGAGTGCCTGAAAATCCTGAGGAAGAAGAGTCTGCATTACTGATGCACATTCGGTCTCAAAAGGGGCCATGGTCAGAGCACTAAGTCACTACACTACTTACAGTTAATATATACAAGTAGCTCCATAGTCGGGTAACAGTGGGGTGGAACAAGTGCTAGCATCGGTGTGTGTAATGGGACACATTAACCCTCTAACTGGCAAAAGACTAATCATTAGTCCCTAAAAAGTGTCACCCCACTGGCAAAGAGCTAATCATTAGTCTTTTCAGCAAGTGTTTTTTGTAAAGGCTAAAATCAATAGCTAAACTAAGTTAATCATTAAGTATTTTATATCAATATATTCACAAAGAATTGCTGTTTATTTTGGTATATAATTTGTCTATATAGCATGCAAAACAATTGCGTAGTGAATTTATAAAGTGAGAGGACAAATGCCGGTAGTGCGACGAGACTGCTAACGGCATAGCGTCGAAAATACCCTGTCTTCATCCACCTATTGCAGTGGGTAAATTTCGTTCTATAAAGACGAGAGCTACATCACTGTAATGTACGTTTCTTTCTGAATAAGGAGTGTTTTTGTTTGTCTCTGTGGGTTTTCCACTCGCGCTGTGATTTTCAGCGAATTCATGTTTATCGAAACTCTATACTGGCAAAAGACTAATGGACATTAGTCTCTGGTTTTCCATTTATAAATGCCTTATTTCGATTGTTTAGTAGTCATTTTGGTACTACTGGAATCGGAAGAGTCGCTTGTTTCAATAATGTGAGTGTCGTAAGGCGCCTGAGGGAAGATTGGTTATTGATTTAGCTCTGAAAGACCCGAACTATTTGCTGCTCTCGGCGCTCTCGCCACTGTGTGACAGCCCTGCGCATAGGTTGCGTAGCGTTGTGACATAGCTCTCGTGCTTACTTTGCCGCGTCGTACGGGCATTAGACTTATTTATTTATTTGTTAGTGGTTTGTTTATTGTTGTTGTTTATGTTTGTTGTTACCGTGAGTTTATTTATTATTGTTGTTACTGTGAGTTTATAATAATAATTATGTGAAAGACTGAGTTTTAGTTAGTTTTTTAAATAGTAAAATGTTGTCAGATTTTAGAAAAAAAATCATAACTTTTACAAAAAAAATCATAGAACAATATTCTTTTTACTGTTGTGTTCACAAGTAAATTACCTACCTTTGATAAAAAAATTATGTCTGTAAAAAATGTTTTGGCAAAAATATTTTCAGTTGTTCCTGATCAAAAAACTTATTTTACGTCAAAATATATTTTTGAGGATTTTTAGTAAATTACACTAGCAAAATATCTCATTGAAAAGTTTAGTATTCTGAGTCAAATTTAATGCCCTTCAAAGTGGTATTTTTTTTAATTTTTCTTATTCACTCCAAAATAATTGTTTATTTCTGTTTTTTGAAACACTTAAAATTTGGCTAAAATGCCAAAACTTTGAAAAAAATTCATAATAAAAACAAAAAAAATCCTACAACGATTTTGATTAGAATTCCATGTAAAGAAATAAATTAGCCAAACTTTGGCTATCTTGGAATTTTGATAAAAATTTCCTATTATTTTTCCAAGAGCTCTACTTTGAAAACTTTTGGTTCGCTCTTACTAAATTTCACCTTTCAAAATATTCTGGAGTAAATAAATATTTTTGTTATTGACTAAAAGTGGCATATAATTGTTCCCTGTAATGTGCTGAAAAAGAAAATATACAACACTATATGGTTATCTTTACAAATAAAATATATATAGGGGTTTTAATGAGACTATGTGCAAAGGTCTAAAAATGGCCTGCCAGTATAGAAATTTCTGACCGCCAGATAGAGGGTTAAACATTGTGTTACAGGACGTAAAACACATTCGCGATAAGTTCAGATGGCAAATCAAAAGGGCTTTATAATAGATAATCTGGAATAACTTGACAACTTTATTTGAGGTCCCAACCATAAAATAAGGATATTATATATCAGGTTAACTGCCATGTGCCTCTGAACAGTCCATTAAGTTCATAGGTTTGTTACAAATATTGTTTGTGATGAATTATTTTTCAATTACTGTTCTCTACAAATGTGTTATTTTTCAGGAAAACAATTTGAAAGAATTGAATGGATTCGCTCAGTCTTGCGATATTCTGGAACCAATTTGGTAACTTTTATTTAATACAGTTTTACTAAAATTCAATACAGCACACTCAGGTTTATTCGTCCTTTGTCATATTCTGACTTTTATATTATCTGTCATCCTACCAAAAAATGAAAAGTCGTAAAAAAAATTACAAATGTTACAGCAGGAGTCTAGGCCTATTTTGTGTTGTGCTGGATTTTCCCTGCTATTGTACTGTATTTGGTCAATAGTACAAAACACATGTTTTGTGTTAAGCTTTAAATTTTTCCAGCGTTAACACACTACCATATTAAATAAAATTATAACCTATTTAACATGAAAAGTTTTTCCTTAAAGTAGTTTCTCA
>CM032065.1:18064472-18127332 GCA_018831715.1 Matsumurasca onukii
CAGGTTTTAGATAATCTAACGTTCTGGTCCTATGCATTTTATCCTATCTGGCCTCCTTCATCCTTAAAATAAGCAATAGTTTCAAATATGCTACTTTGCCACCATTTTGCAACAGTTTTAATTTTGTTCGCGCCTTGTAGTGTTTAGAAGCTTTAAACTTCACCTAAAGTATAAGTTAAACACTTGCCCTTTACTAATATGTTGCAAATTAAAGCGACTAAGTTAGCTTGATACCCCCCTTCACGACCACAGATCTCAGCGAGGCCACTGTGTGTTAGATACCCCTCATTCACGCACGCCGAGCGAAGCGAGGCCACAGTTTGTTTGAAACACCCTTCACCACAAACGCCGAGCGAAGCGAGGCCACTACATCCGAGGGACCACGAGGTCTGGGGCCAAATTTCAGCAAAGTGCGCCGCAGGCGCGAGTTTAGTTGAATATTGACCTAATATTTCTTTCATATATATACGATTTTGATACCAAATCGATTCCTACTACTGTTCTGCATCGTTTCTGCTGATTATGACAACAATAAACAACAGTGCAATGGTGGGTGGGCATATTGTTATTGTTGCCATACAAACAAACGTATTTCACGCAAGATCAACAAGCTTCTTCGCTTAAAGCTTTGTAATGTTTTTCACGGGTACGAATAATAAGGCGTCAGTCTTGTTAACTCACTATTTATTTACAGTCTAATTATTACACTAATATTAAACGCAATTAATTAATTCAATGGCTACAAACTATTACACAAAGTACAGTTTCTTATTACACTATTTGCACTTCACAGTCAGTTTTGCACTCCGGCGCGAAGCCGTTCACTCACGTGTCCTTGTAGCACTCTTCAGTCGGGATCCAACGATGGGTGACGTCCTTCGAAGATCACTTGCAGCCGACGTTCGCAGCGGGCACAATGAAGATCACTGACACCGAGAATTCACACTGACACTGTTCACGCACAAGGGTTGTGACCCTGTATGTTCACACAGCACTTACACTTTCACGAGGGTACGCGGCCCCTATTACACAGACTTGCTCTACACTGAACTGAACTGCCGGGCTCCTGAGTGCGGGCTTATATATCCCCGCAGAAAGTGCTGGAAGCTTCTCGAAAGGCCTCGACTACCACGTGACTAGGCTTTCAGCCAATAGGATTGAAGTCGAGAACTTCCGTGGTGATGGCGCGTGCACTCAACCGTAACTAACGTCAAGGCAATATATCCGCCAGTCAATTGGGTCTCCAAATTCACGCAGGTCATTGTAGCGGCCGGCCTATTGTCTCGAGGGTAGGCCCTGGCGTCCGCCACAATGGGTAGGTCCTGGCGTCCGCCACATTACCCCCTCCTTAAGACTGTTCTGTCCCAGAACAGAGAGATCTCCGGGGTGTCCAGATTCTGGTTGATCGGATGCAGGGACATCTTCCTTTCTCTTGAAGTCTCTGGGGTCAAATATACACACTAGGATCTCCATGGCCATGTTCCTGAAGGTGTTTTCAATAATTCTTCTGACTCTCCACCACTCAAGTCCATCGAGACCACATGCCAGCTTTGGTATGGCAAGTTTTCGGATGCCCAATCGAATCAAGTTTTGGCGCAGATCCATCAGACTCCTCTCCACCGACTCGTATGTTGGCTTCCCATGCGACCATCTCTTCGTCACCAGGTAGAAAAGATGTCGCTCACCATTCCTTAAATGCAGAGTCTTTCCTACAGCTGGGTCCTGGGACTTTAGTTCTTCCACACGCCCGAACTTGCTCCTGAATACTCGGGCGATTCCTCCCGACATGCTCAAATCCTGAGCTACACAGTGGGCGAGCGCATAGTCCTCTGGAGCCTTGAAGAGATCTTGGTAAACGATCCTGCTTACTCCAAGATGTTGCCCCTTTCCCGGAGCTTCCTCGTCCTTGTTGGCCGATGCTTCTTCGGGTATACAGGCACGGACCGTCTGCTCCTCGTGAACCTCGTTGTCTCCTTTATAGGGCGCCAGCCGATTTGTGTGGACGATCCGAGGTTTTCCATGTGGCGGCTTTTTAATCCTGTATATCAAATCATTTATCCGGGTGACAACTTCATAAGGCCCGTCCCACGTTCGCTGAAGCTTCGGAGAGTAGCCTTGACGTCTTCTGGGGTTGTACAACCACACAAGGTCTCCAGCGTCGTAAACGCCCTTTTCCGCTCTGACGTCGTAGCGTTCCTTCATCCTATCGCTGGCATGTTGCATGTTAGTCCTGACACGCTCGTGGATGTCGTCCATACGCCTCCGAAGACGTGACACGTAATCCTCTCCTGCCAAATCTTCATCAGGCTTTCTTCCAAACTGCAGGTCACATGGCAGCCGAAGTTCTCGTCCGAAGACTATGCTTGCTGGTGTCTGCCCGGTCGTTTCATGGATAGAACTTCGGTAGGCGAGTGAAAATAAGTGAATGTACTGGTCCCAATCACGTTGGTGGTCGGAGACAATCTTGGACAAGTACTTCCCCATAGTCCTGTTCATTCGCTCTACCATTCCATCAGACTGGGGATGTAAAGCCGTGGTCCTGGTCTTCCGGATTCCCAGTAGTCGACATAGTTCTGTGAACAATAACGACTCGAAATTCCTGCCTTGATCACAATGTAGTTCCAGGGGAACTCCGAAACGGCTGAACATTTCTTTGGTTAGCACTTCGGCTATAGTGGCAGCCTCCTGGTTTGGAATGGCGTAAGCCTCGACCCACTTACTAAAATAATCCATTGCCACTAGAATATACTTATTTCCTTCTTCAGTCGTAGGGAATGGTCCAGCTATATCAATCGCGATCCTTTCGAAGGGAGCCCCTACATTGTACTGACGCATTGGAGCTACTCTGCGCTTTTGTGGCCCGTTCGCCGAAGCACACGTAGTACATTTCCTGCACCACTCCTTAACGTCTTCCCGTAAGTTGACCCAGTAGAATCGCTCCCGGACCTTCTCCAGCGTCTTGTGCACCCCAAAATGTCCACCAGACACACCGTCATGAAGCTGTCTGAGTACCTCTGGAACTCTCTTTTTCGGGACCAGTAGCTGCAGTCTCTTCTCCGTCCCATCCACCGACTCCAAGACTCTCCTCAGTATCCCATCCTCCAACGTGATCGACTCCCACTGCGCCCAGTACGTCTTCAGATTGGGGAAAGGTGGAAACCTCGTTCCAGGTAGGCCTTTGGCCGCCCGCTTCCATTCAACACTTTACCCAAGTCGTCGTCATCCTCTTGGTCCTTCCGCAGTTCTTCTTCCTGCCAGTGGTCGTCGGTAATGGTGGTTCTTCGCACAGACGCATCTTTCTCTTCCACTCTTGAACAATGTTTACATTCGTCTGGGCAGGGTCTTCGTGACAGGGCGTCAGCATTCCTATGTTTTGCACCAGATCGATGTTCAGAAGTGAAGTCATACTCTTGAAGCCGCTCGATCCATCTGGCAACCTGTCCTTCCGGGTTTTTAAACCGCAAGAGCCATATTAATGCCGCATGATCTGTCCTTAGGAGAAATTTTCTTCCGTACAAATATTTATGGAAATGCTCCACAGATTTCACGACAGCTAACAGCTCCTTTCTGGTTACACAGTAGTTCCGTTCTGGCTTCGATAAAACTTTACTGAAGTACCCGATCACCCGTTCGTGTCCATCCTGTACTTGAGAGAGGACGCCACCAATACCGACGTTACTAGCATCCGTGTCGAGTATGAATTCCTCAGCTGGCCGGGGGTAGCTCAATATGGGAGCACTGCTTAAAGCGGATTTTAGCTCCTGAAACGCTTGCTGACAGTCCGAGTCCCATACAAAGCTCCTCTTATCCTCGGTCAAGTTGTTTACTTGGGTTGGCGAACCCCAGGATCGTAGCCGGTGCATAGCCCCAGAAGCTCCTCACCTCGTGTTTGTCTTTAGGCGTAGGCCACTTCTGGATAGCAGTTACCTTTTCCGGGTCCACCGAAACTCCTTCACTGGAAACCACATGGCCGAGGAACCTTACTTTCCTTCTAAAAAGGCTACACTTCTTAGGGTTTAGCTTCAGGTTAGCCTCTCGAAGTCGCTGGAAAACCTGCTCCAGGTTTTTCAGATGGTCTTTCATGGATTTTCCAAGGACAATGACGTCATCCAAGTAGACTAAACACGTTTCCCAGGAAAGGCCTCGAAGGACAGTCTCCATCAGTCGTTCGAATGTTGCTGGGGCGTTACAGAGGCCAAAAGGCATAACTGTAAACTGCCAAAGCCCCGATCCAATGGAGAACGCAGTCTTCTCACGGTCGTCACGGGCAAGTCCCACCTGCCAATACCCGCTCTTGAGGTCAAGAGTAGAGAAGAGTTCGCAGCCAACCAAAGTGTCTAGTGTGTCGTCAATCCGAGGTAGGGGATAACTATCCTTTTTCGTCACGTTGTTGAGCAGCCGGTAATCCACACAGAAGCGAGAAGTACCATCCTTCTTCTTCACAAGCACAACCGGCGAGATCCAGGGGCTTTTCGACGGCTCGATTACACCATCGCGCTCCATATCCTTCACGATTTTCTCAGCCTCCTCTCGTTTCGCCAATGGCAGCCTCCTTGGGACCTGGCGTATAGGTCTGGCGTCTCCTGTATCTATCCGGTGCTCCACTACGTTGGTTCTTCCTCTCGTTCCATCTCCAGTTTCAAATACATCTTGGTAACTGGCGATTAAACGCTTAACTTCTTCTTTGTAATCTGGAGGCAATTCTCTACACGCATCCTGGACGAATGGCTTTAAGGATTCCGGGAGCACTGTTGTCGCCGAGACTAGATTTCTCGCTCGATGCACAATGGAAGAGACCGCCGAACAACTACCTAGTATGCTGCCCTTCTTCAATGTTATGGGGTAGCCGTTGACGTTCATTATGCGTACCGGAACATCTTTCCCGGTCACAAACAGTGTCCTGGCGACGAGCAACCCACGTCCCGGCTTCCCATCATCCATAGCTGGCTCCAACAGAACGGCCTGTCCCTCGGCAACATCCTTGTCCAATCGAGCCCTCGCTACAGTCTGGCTGTTGTCCGGAAGAGTCGTGTCTTCGGCCAGAACTACACAGGCGGTCAGTTCTTCCCCATGTCGCAGCGCAACTTCTTCCTCCCCGATGGCGATGATTCCCCTCTTTAAGTCCAGAGTGATCCCGAGCCTAGTCATCACGTCCGTTCCCAGGATAACATCTTCGTCAATATTGGCCACAAGCACACGGTGTCGAAATCTGGTGCTCCCTATGAGGAAGGTGGCAACCGTCTCCCCGTAAACCTCTGCGCGCTCTCCGGTGGCTGTCTTCAGTGACCATGATGTTGGCTGCACCGTTGCTCCACCTGCTGCTGCACTCCGACTCAGGATGGTCATTGTAGCACCGGTGTCTAGCAGTAGGCTCCTGAGCTCTCCGTTAACCATACCGTCTACGTAGAAACTGCTCGTCTTTCCAGCCAGCGATGCCACGGTCACACTTCGTCTTGGGGCCTCCTTGCGGGTTGACAGCTGCCCCTTCACATCAACAACCTTTTAGTTTTCCTGTAGCGGTCGAGACTGCGGCGTAGCTCCTTGGATTTACACCGGCTCCTTGGGTGTCCCAGCTCGCCACAACTCCAACAACGAAGCTCTTTCTTCTTTGTTTTTAAAGCTTCGATAACCTTCTGTACTAAATCTTCCAGGGTCCACTGCGGCTCTACCCCCTCCACGCTGGCGTACCTTACTCTCGCTTGTCCCCTTATAGTCTGTTTAATAGCCTCGAACTCGAGAGCTTGTGTGAGGGCTTCGCTCAACGTTTTCGGGCGGGCGAGTTTCACTGCCTGTTGCGTCTCAGACTCCCGTAGACCATCTAAAAATTTGTCAATTGACAAGCTCTCACATACCTCGTCCGGTACCGTGGGGTAGGCGCTCCTCACTAGTCGAGCAATATCCGCCTCAAACTCTTGCAGGGTTTCGTTCGGCTTCTGATAGCGGCCTCTCAACTGGGAGCGATAAACCTGCTCCATGTGCCGATGTCCGAACCGCATCTCCAGTCTTCTGATAAGCTCGTCATAGTTCAGGCGGTCCATAACTGGGATCGAATGAAGGACGCCTAAAGCGTCGCCCGTAGCGAAAGGCTCAAAACAGACGCCTTAGCTGCAGCCGTCCACTGGTGTACTCGTGCCGCTGTTTCTAAAAGAGTAAAATACTCCTCCCACGGTGTCTTGCCGTCAAAAGGTGGCAGGTTCGTGTGTCCAGGAATTGGAGGCGCACACTTCACCGGCTCGGTGCAGATCTCAGCTGAATATCCTGCAATCTGGCTTGTTTGCAATTTAGCTCCAGTCTCCTCAGCATCTCTCGTACCCGATTCTAAAAACTCGATACGCTTCGTAGCCTCTTCTAATTTCTTTTCTAATTGAGTCTTAACTTGTTCAACGTCCTGTTTAAATTTTTCCTCTAGGCTTTTAGAGCTCTCCTTAAGTTCCTCCAAAAATCTATTTTCTAATGTTTTTGTGTTTTCTTTAAGCTCCTCTAATATTTTCGAATTTTCCGAAAACTTGCCTTCTAGAGTTTTTGAATTCTCTTTTAATTCGTCCAAAGTTTTGGAATTTTCACTAAATTTTCTTCTAAAGTTTTGTGAATTTGCTAACAGTTTCTCTTCTAAAGTTTTTGAATTTTCATTCAACTTTTCTTCTAAAGCTTTTGAATGTTCGCTAAATTTATCTTCTAAAGCTTTTGAGCTTTCCTTCAGTTCTCCTAATAACTTACCGAGATCGGCCGAGCCGCGAGATATTTCAAATAGTGGGCTGTCTGGATCGCCTCCTTCCTCTAATACCGCCGCTCTTAATCTGTCCTGTAGCTGCGTCTTGTTTCCGGAAGTATCCAGTTCTCGCTCTTCAAGTTCACTTCTAAGTTCCACTACTTTGAGTTCACTTAATTTCACAAACTTAGTTGTAGCCATTTTTTTTTATGTAAATAAATAAAGCTTCACTAACTGAATCGCCTTATCCCACTTCTGACACCAAATGTAATGTTTTTCACGGGTACGAATAATAAGGCGTCAGTCTTCGTTAACTCACTATTTATTTACAGTCTAATTATTACACTAATATTAAACGCAATTAATTATTAACTCAATGGCTACAAACTATTACACAGTACAGTTTCTTATTACACTATTTGCACTTCACAGTCAGTTTTGCACTCCGGCGCGAAGCCCGTTCACTCACGTGTCCTTGTAGCACTCTTCAGTCGGGATCCAACGATGGGTGACGTCCCTCGAAGATCACTTGCAGCCGACGTTCGCAGCGGGCACAATGAAGATCACTGACACCGAGAATTCACACTGACACTGTTCACGCACAAGGGTTGTGACCCTGTATGTTCACACAGCACTTTCACGAGGGTACGCGGCCCCTATTACACAGACTTGCTCTACACTGAACTGAACTGCCGGGGCTCCCGAGTGCGGGCTTATATATCCCCGCAGAAAGTGCTGGAAGCTTCTCGTAAGGCCTCGACTACCACGTGACTAGGCTTTCAGCCAATAGGATTGAAGTCGAGAAACTTCCGTGGTGATGGCGCGTGCACTCAACCGTAACTAACGTCAAAGGCAATATATCCGCCAGTGAGTCTCCAAATTCACGCAGGTCATTGTAGCGGCCGGCCTATTGTCTCGAGGGTAGGCTGGCGTCCGCCACAAGGGTAGGTCCTGGCGTCCGCCACAGCTTATTTTGATAATAAAAGTTATGCCAGTTGTCCAACGTGTTTTCGAAACCACTGTTACACAAATGTTTATTCAGAAATCATACATAAATTTGTCGCTTCACTTGCTGAGGATTCTTAGCTGCAACAGGATGGTGCGGCGTGTCATACGTCGGAAGAAACAATGGCAATGCTTCGTGGTTTCTTTGATGAACGAATAGTTACGAAAGGACTTAGGCCACCACGATCCTCAGATCTTACCCTTTGTGATTATTGTTATGGGGTTATTTGAAAGAACAAGTTTACCAAAACAACCAAAGACACTTAATTACTTCACAGTTAACATCCAAAGAACCATAAAACAAGTAACACCTTCAATGATAAAACGCCCAATTTCTAGTTTGTGAAAAGAGTTAACTTCTGCCTCTAAATGAACGGCGGACATTTTCAGCACTTATTGTGCGCATTTGTTTTATCAAACAATGTACTTTGATTAGCTTTAGTAAGCTTTATTGTGTATATCCATACTAACACTATGCTTGAACACATATTGTTCTTTGAGTCTTTTGAATCACCCTGTACAATGTACAACTGCTTAGGATTTCGTGTTAAAAAGGTTATGTGTTTGTTTACAAAAGCGAAAGATTGGGGTTAAGATGTCTGTCGGCTGTCTATGGCCGAGTTTCATCAGCTAGTCACCTCATTGGTGCATCTCTGTTTCCTCCAAAACAAGCATCAGCTGATCCGGTGTCGTGTAGTTGCTTGGCACACCGCCAGAAGCGCCACCTCTATATCCAATGTTCTTTGTGGATGTCCAGCTGGAATGGAATGTGGGGTCGACGACTTTTCTGGAGCAAGAAATTCAATTTCAACGATTTCAATAAAGTTGAGTCTGGTAAGATTTTAAAACGGTAGCTTCTGTTGTTTAGACTTTGGTGGTGGAAAACCGATAGCCAGGGATACATAACACGAAGGTATATAGCAAACAAATGGCGAAAAAATTAAATTCGGTTGTTTTGACTTCCTATAGAGCTACAGCCAACTGTTCGGCGATCATTGAGGTCGTTAATTTTATTGTGAATATTTGCACTTTAGGACATGCACGCCTCACACCATATTTCATATGCTGTAACTGGTATGCATTCGGTTTTCACGGTACGAGTAAGTTTACAAAATAACATTCATGAACACAAAATATCAATACACTCGTAAACAGTTTACATATATAATATTGATGATGTTGTCTGACTGATTACTGAATGACTACAGGCGTAAAAAGAATGATAATGTTTACAAGTAGCTCGTAAACTACGAAACCTTACGCCAACTTATTTCTAAAACATAATTCTATCAAAACAAACAAGCGGAATGAAATACGAATATTGTTAGCACTAGGAAAACGTGAAACAGTTGATTCAAACGAGGAAACTACTTCACCAATGATCAAACTCGAATAATTTAGGAGCCACTTTGGAACGAAGGAAACAATTGTTGAAAACGGTTTATAAAACGTCTCCTTTGAATAATTAGGAAGTTTATTCTCAGGTTTTCCGCCTTAGTAAGCCCTTTGTGTTAATTAATTGGTAATACTCGCAAGAGTACGTTTTCCTTACCACAGCTGTTGAGCTGAGTACTAAGGTAGTCATTACTGAAGTACAGCTTGAATTTAGTCTAATCAGATGTCTTGTTTTATTTGTTAATACTTGTATTAAACTCTAAACAAATCTCTGAAGGAATAAAAACGGTCACGAATAGATTTTTGACTTGAATTTTTATGCCAATTAACGAAGCCTACACGCAGCTAAGTGCAAAAGCGTCGCTGGCATGAGTGAAACGAATTTTGCCATTTGTCTAATTAATTAACTGTTATTTGCTCTTTTCACAGCATTCGGCCTCAACTTTCGTGCTCTTGCCAGGTGTTACGAGAGAGAGCCAGCACTTGCAACCTATAATTCTTTTAAAATATAAAACGAGTTTTGACCACATTTTCATGCTAAAACGGTCAGTTTAACATTGCTATGTCTATTGATCTTTAAATATTGAACTGGAGTAGTCAGATTGATATAAATTGTAAGAAAATTGTAATTAAAAGCTACCTTCTCACTACGGTGAAGATGTTTTTAAAACTTATGTCGCGCGGTCACATATCATCCCCAAATATAATGGTATTTTATGTTTCGGGAAACTACACAAACTTCAAGTGGGCCAGTAGGGAGACACAAATTTCAAGTTTATTAATCCTTCAAAAGTCGGTTATAACAATTACTGCCCGATTAAAACCTAGAAACTCTTCTTTGAATGATGTCAAATCTACCATAACACTAACAACTAAAAAACATTTAGGCTTTATATTTAAAAACCTAATCATTCTGTCTCTCAAAACGTCCAATTAGTTGAATCATTCTTATACATTACATGAAATGGAAGTACCTTGAATTCGGACAGCCATCTATAAGTATTACATATTTAATAAATTACGGATAAATACTAATACCATTCAATTTCCAGACCACATCAGACGAATTCCCAATTTTAAAACTTTGACATGTAAGATAGTCAAAGTCAAAGTCAAAGTCTTTATTAAGCCACATTAACAATATTTACATTGCATTAGCTAGGATAAAACCCGTATTTCTTAAATGCATTTAATTTAACATAGTTCATAGGAAGTGTCGTTTAGTTTTCTCGTTGACTATTTTTTTAGCCTTGTTATAATTTCTTTAACATTTAGAGACTGTTTCTTATCTTTATTAGTGGGTATTCATTTCACAGCTTTTTGTTGGCACGTGAACGCTTAACTTACGATTTCGCGGCCAATGTCACAACTATAATCTAGTACTTCCGGTTCAAACCGCGTCCAAACTTCATAATTTGGTTGATATATTTCGGCCTCGCTGTGGAGTATCATGTTCAGTCACTGATTAGCTAAATCTGTCCAGTGAGAACCGGAAGAACTAGACTATAGATGTGAACGCATATTGAATAATGCCAAATAACATGTTAAAGTTCGCGTTTATTTATTACGTCTGCCAACTCGGCCATCTCACGTAGACCGGCACTGTCACCTGAAGGCCGAGGTCTGCGAGAGGCCAATATTTCGCACATGGTTGGCAAAGTGGGTCACGTGATATTTTGAGCAAGGTAACGAGAGTAAAACTGATTAAAGGTGAAGAATGTTAGATGGGCAGTTCAACAGATGCGCGCCCCCGCCCCCTCTTCACTCAAACACACACTCACAAGCAAGCTGTGAGAAGATGTTTTATAGTACCAAGATTGTGACTGCCAAGGATTTAAACCACCTAGTAAATGTAATTTTTCATCAAGGTAACAGAGATAATTGATAAATACCTTCTTAACACTTAAAACTGTGACTCTACAATCCTTATACAATGATGGTTACATAATAAGTACCTACCCACCTACTTGAAGTGTAGAAGGTTGATTTCAACTTGCGATGTCACGTACATCAATGAATTTTTAATTGCTGCTGGGGACCGATTAAAATTGTAGATTTAGTGTAGTACTTCGACTCCAAATAGACTCAGATTTAAGATGGCGTACTCACATAAACCAACTAAGTAAAAACTACGTACGATAAATTATAACTTTTTCACATCCTTAACTTTGACTCTAAGTTCATGCGCACATTGTACTTAACTTAAGCTTGAAGCTATTCTTAAGTATGGAATAGTGCATTGGGGAGGAACCTTTCCTACTAATCTAAGACCAACTGTACCGGTAACAATATGTGGTAGGAAAGTATTTTAAAGTTTGACAGAATATATCTGTATTGAATTTTAAATGTTCAAAAAGTTCGATAGTATGTTCAAAGTTATATACACATATTTAGACCTACTAGAAATTACGAGAGAATGATGATCAGTCCTGCTTTCATGAAAGATACTAAGTAAAGCAATGCCACAATAAATTTTAATAAATTTTAACCATAACTTTTGTAAACTAAGAGATATCAATTTAATAAACATTAATATGTTTAGGGCAAGGATAAAAATATTAATACAACAGTTTGATATACTGTGGTTTTAAAATTATTTTTGTTAGTATTAGCCTAAAACAAAGGCAATTTCTTGATATGATTTGTATTGTATAATAATTAGAGAACGTAGTATAAGATTAGACTGATCACGGACCTATTATTGTGAGATAATCCATAATTTAGTTATGCCAACAAACGCGCGTTCATGTACAATATTATTGTAAACCTTTGAACCTCTTGTAAATAAAGAATTTTGAACCATGAACTTTGTCCATACAAGGATCACCATAAAATCAATTTTATTAGATAATATATGCAGAGTTCTTTTGTAGTATCAACCACAAATCTAAATTATATTATCTGCTACCTTTACAGGCGAGTTCGCGCTACTTGATTAATTTCTAATAAACTACATAATTCAGAAATTCAAAACAAATTAAAAACCATTTTGTTTCAAAAGCTTTTTTACAGCTTATAAGAATTTATAGACGGTTCCTGAAGAAATTAGTATTTAGCTATACGAGGGGTGCTATTTATGTTTCTGGCCTTGGTATGACTGATTGGTACTAGACACCAGCTGATGTTTCTAGTGAAAAATTCACATTTTTAAACGCAACCTCAATAAAAAAACCTTGATATCATTGTTTTAAGTGGTTTTGATATTAGGCTGAAAATTTTATGTTTGGTGAAAATAGAATTAACTTGTGGACATTTTGGTGCAATAATGTTTAGTCACTTTTGACGTGGCCTGATACGACAAGAGTGCACTTATGAACCTAATTTCTTATTTAGTGATGAAGCGCCTTCCTACAGCTTGGTTAAGAACTGGTTTAACGAATTCGGTCGTGGTCGATGATCACTCCAGGACGAACCCCGTGAAGGTCACCCAACATATCGGTTGTTGTGCCAGAAAACATTGAAGCTGTGCATGAGCTGATGAAGCATGATTGTCATGTGACATATCATGAGATTGAGGCATCTACGGGCATTAGTATGACAAGTATCAATAAGATTTTGCATGGACATTTGCATGTGAAAAAGGTTTGTTCATGCTGGATACTGCATAATCTCGCAAATGGTGAAAAGGTAGCTCGTGTTGAATGATGCAAGAAAATGTTGAGGAAATTCACACAAGGTGCATCAAAAACAGTTTATAATTTCTGCACAGATGATGAAGCATGGATATAATTATATTTTCCTGAAACAAAACAGCAATCCACCGTATTGGCCTTTCAAAACAAGCCAAATCCGACCAAAGTTGTTCGCGGAAGAAGCACATAAATGCAAATGGTTACCTGTTTCTTCGGGATTACCAGTCATGAGTGTCTGTAGCATTAGAGCACCGTAGTACGGTCAATTTGCAATGGTACACCACTATTTGTTTGCCAGACGTCTTTGAGAAACTTTGAGAAAAGTCAAAGAATAGACGCATCATCCTTCAACATGACAGTGCGAGCTGCCACAGACCAGCAATGCAGTTTTTGACAGGGTAAAACATTGAATTTATGACTCATCCTTCGTACAGCCATAATTTGGCACCTAATGACTAATTTTCGTTCCCGAACATCAAGAAAAACTGCGTGGGCTACGGTTTCCTACACTTGTAAGAAGCAGTTGTTGCGTTCAAAGCCCATGTTTTGGAAGTACCTATTTTGAGTGGAAAGTCCATTGAAAATTGGTTTCAACGCCTGCAAAAGTATATTTATAATCAAGGAGAACATTAAAAAAAAAAAACCGATTAGGTCCTTAAATTCTGGCATTTTCAACCCTAGGCCAGAAACATAAGTAGCAACCCTCGTATAACTATAATAGTGTGGTTTGTGGTGGCTCCATTGTTTATTTCAAATCGAGTAACTTTAATTTAACAATTATTTTCAACTTGCAGGATTGTAATTTTCTATTGTTTTGTACCTAAAAGTGTTTTTTTTGACAAACATATTTTGTAATGTTTTCTTTTTTTGACTTTTTTTAGTTGATTGCCCAAACACCGCTACACGACAACGTAAGGAAATTCAAATGGTTTTTTTAAAAATAAATAAATGTATATATATTTTTTTCTATGACCATAAGGGAATGAGCGTATTACCAAGCGTGTACCAAGCGTGTTAGGCATAAGTCATAACAAGTATCTAAGTAAAGCTAGACGCTTCGTTTTAATAACAAAAAAGGTTTATTTCATCACTAGGTCAAAAAGACACTTTAGGGCCGAGTGATGAACAATACTTTTTGCCATGATGCAAATAATAATGAGAAATAAATGTTTTAATATTATAAGAATCAATTAAGTAAACATTGTTTTGAGCTCAGCAGTCTGAGTTATAATGTTTTGAAGAAACAGATGTTACGCTGATTTACCATTAGTCAGTTTTAAAATTCAAACAATCAAAACAAACTCGTCGTACCAGCTGATGCCCATGCCACAAAAAGATCATTAAAATGAGTTTTTTCTCCATAGGGAGTAAAATGTCATAAAAATACTTTATTTACCTAAGTGAAAAAGTGACACTTTAGCAAGGTCAAAACATGTGTCTAAAGCAGCTGTTCCCAGAGCAGAATGAAAAAAACTCTTCTTCATATCAGCGTACTGCAAGAATAATTACTGGATTTGTTTATTTTGCTATTCTGTACATCACAAATTCATTTAAGTGACCTGTTATTATACTCATGGCTGAAAATTAGATACATAATTTTATCGGATCTTGGTAGGCATAATTACTATACAACATCTTTGAGTTCCAAAGTATAAACGAGAAATTATTTTCGTCACATTTCGTTCTTTCCATTTCACTTGTCTTCCTTTGTTCCTTAGAAGACTTGTAAAATTTGAACTCATTCAAACCCTTTTTGTCATTCTGTTCTGAAAACAGATGCTTTAGACACATGTATTGACAGTGCTAAAGTGTACCTTTTACACCCAGGTATAAATAAAGTATTGTTTTGATGATCTTTTTTCTCCTTAGGGAGAAAAATGTAATTTTAATGATCTTTTTGTGGCATGGACATCAGCTGGTTCAACGAGTTTGTTTTGAAATTTAACACTGACGTAGAGTAAATCAGTGCAACAGCTGTTTCTTCAAAACATTATAATTCAAACTGTTGAGCTCAAAACAGTGTTTACCTTATTAATTGTTTATAATATTAAAACATTTCTTGACATTTATTTCTCATTGTTTTTGCATCATGACAAAAATATCGTTCATCACTCGGTCCGAAAGTGTCTTTTTGAAAATCGGCCGCGCCTTGACGTTAGCTTTTCCTCGTGTCAAAAGGTGTCACTAGTGATGAAATACTATTAATTTGAAGTTCGTTATGATATATTACGGTTGGATTATATAGAACCTTGATCGCAGTCCGAACAATCAATGAGCACGTGAAAAACAATACATTTACGGAAACAACAATCGGTAGTGTTATTATTTCCCTTCTCATTGAAGAATTGTTAACTGTAATTGATCATTTCAATCACTTACAGAGGAATGCTTGCTCGTTATAAATATACTCCACGAACTGACAACTTCTCCGTCTGCAGAGACCGTCACCCACATCCCTGTGTCTCCAGCAGACTCCAGCTCTCCAGGAGGCGATGACGTCACGATGACGCCATGTCCCAGTTCAATGACCCGCATCTTGCCCTTGAGACTTGTCAACGTCGATTGCAGCGATCACTCATTCTTCGGTTCGTTGGCAGCATTGGAATTTAATTCAAAACATTTTTGTTAATTTAGTATGTAAAAATAAATCACGTATTTATTTTAAATGGAAAAGTTTTGAACTGCTTCGCAGATTTGTTGTAGAATTTTCTTACGAAAAAAAAACAAAAATAAAAGAAATTACAAAAAAAACGAAAATTTAATTTTACACATTTTATCATATGTATTTTGTGAACATTAGTATATTTCATCACTAGGTCTTACAGTGACTTTCGGATCGAGTGATAAACGATACTTTTGTAATTATGCAAATAGTAATGTGAAATAATTGTTTTAATATTGTAAAGAAACTTAAGTAAACATTGTTTTGAACTCAGCAGTTATATTATTTTGAAGAAACAGCTGTCACACTGATTTAGTCAGTGTTAAAAATCAAAACAATCCAAACAAATTCGTTGAACCATCTGATGACCATGGTAAAATAGATCATTAAAGAGTTAGGGAGTTAGGGAGAAAAAAGGGAGAAAAATATCATCAAAACAATACTTTATTTTTTTTTTTAATTTTATTTATTTATTTATTTTTTTTTATTTTATTTTTTTTTATTGTCTACGCCAATGGCATTTTTACTGTTTGACTTAACCTAGGGTTTGTGGGATCACAAAACGCTTTTAGGGAAAGCGGTCCAAACCCTTGTGCCTGCGCCGGGAATCGAACCCGCGACCTTGCGCTTTGCAAGCCGTGACTCTACCCACTGAGCCACGGACGCAGCTATATTTACCTGGGTGTACGTGACACCCAATGCACTGTCAATGCATGTGTCAGAGTAGCAACAGCATTAAAGCAGCTGTTTTCAGAGCACAATGACAAAAATGTTTTTTGTGAACAGGACAAAGTCTGTCGGGTGAGTTTTTTTAATCATAAATATGAGAGTTGTCATGCTTGTCTACTTTGCACACGATTTCAATTTGATGGTACAAAAAAAACATCAAATCAAAGGAGTAATCTTATCCAGTTAGAACAACTTTTAACCTCATTAAATGAAACCAGCTGATTTGTCTTTAATAGGCCTAGGCCAGTTCGATGTCGCGCGACGCCGCCGCCCCGACGCCAGGAAGCTTGTTCATCTGGCCCTTGGTTATTTTCGAGTCGTCAACAACATAAATTATCACTTTAACCAACAGCCTAGGCGCACGACTATAACAGCCCATCTAGCAATAAACGAACCATTTTACTCTTTGGGTTTCCTTGCTTACTGCTCTACAGTGTTAATAGATCGAAATTAAATTTAATGAATAGCATGGTTTTAAAGAACTTTTATTTTAACATTATATTAAAAGCTAATCATCACGTTGTTGGGGTTAATTCTTGTGCTAGCCTCAAAGAAAGCTACAACCACCTAGTTTCTTAAGCTCTACCAGGAGGTAGTGCAGGGGTTGACCACATCATTAACTGATAAGGCTTATTGTCAAAATGTAAAATTTGGAAGAATGTTACTACTGTATTATCAGTTTTTCAATAATAATTGAAATAAAATGAATGCAATAAAGAAAGCGATATTCAACGATTACCAACTTTTTTAAAATGTTCGTTGAGTTCAAAGATGGTTTTACGGCGAGAAAATTGATATAAGGAACCCTTTAAACACTTTTTTTTTTTTTTCCTGATAAAATTTTACTAAAACAACTTGAGCTTTATTGCATTTGTTGCCAGCTGATATCCCTATTTTTATAAAACATATGTACATTAAAAAACAAAACAAACGGCCACATTGTTTCATGTATTAGTTAACAAAAGCAAACTCAGTAGATTAGGTTACAGAAAACAACACAATGTGCAACGGCAAATCGACATTGACAGTTTGTTGTTTTTTTTCTATAACCGTACATATGTTTTATGTCTGCAACATAGGGATATCAGCTGGCAACGAATAGCAATAAAACTCAAATTGTTTACGTTTTAGTTAGAACACGTTTGTATGGGAAAAAGAAAAGGGCTGTTTTTAAGGGGTTTTCCGGAAATTATTCGAATTTTTCTCGCCGTAAGAACCATCCTTGAACTCCAACGAACATTTAAAAAAGGTTTGCCAAATTGGTCCAGGCGTCGTTGAGTTATGCTTAGGAACACATTTTATTCATTTTATATAATAGATTTACATAAAATAGTGGGTTGCAAAAACAATAAAACAAATCAATAACACAATAGTAGGCTATATATTTCATCACTAGACTTATTGACACAAGTTCAAGTTAACGTCCGAGGCGCAGCCATTAAATGACCGAGGGTCAAAAGACACTTTTGGGCCGAATGATAAACGATATTTTATGTCATGATGCAAATAAGAAATAGAAATAAATCAATGTCAATAATTTTTTAAAATTATATAGAGTTAATTAAGTAAACATTGTTTTGAACTCAGCAGTCTGAATTGTAATGTTTTGAAGCAAAAGCTGTTACACTGATTTACTATACGTTAGTGTTAATTTCAAAACAAACTCGTTACACCAGTTGATATTCATGCCACAACAAGATAAGTACAATGATCATTTTCGCTATAGGAGAAAAACATCATCAAAACAATATTTTATTTACCTGGGTGTAAAGTGACACTTTAGCACCGTCTATATATGTGTCTAAAGCAGCTGTCTTCAGAGCAGAATGACAAAAAATTATTGATGCTGTTATGTAATCGCAATGGTGACCTTCAACTAATTAGACATATTTTGATACTCCGCCACGTCGTAAAGGCATGGAAGACTAAATGTAGCTTCAACTGAGCTTTGAAAGTTTTTACATCATTTTCGTATCTTATCTCTGTATTTATATCTTATATTATATGGTAGCTTGTTAGAACTTCAATATTCAAAGGAAAATGAATATTCAGTGAATTTGTATGAACTAAAACCGGTGTAAGCTAACATCCAAGGACCCCTCCCAAAACACAATTCTTGTAACTATTCTATACTATCGCCAAAGTTAAATTACTTGCAGCTACTTTTTTTCAAGTTACAAGAGTTTTAGTACCGGAAGGGTTGAGAAAGTTTGCCGGGGACGCGGAAGCGTATACAAATGACTGATAAAGTCGGTTGAAGAGAGGTACCGGGGTCATAGTTGGGGTCGGGTCAAGCCCCAGAACCAAAATCCTCGGCCTCCACTAAACTGCTCCCAGTGCAGCCGTCATCCCTTGCTCTTGCATTTTACACCATCTCAAACTTAAGCAATTGGAGATTTGGGACAAAGTTCACGAACACCGTTTTAACTTTGGCTTTTATTACAGACTTAGGCATTTAATAATAGATTCAAAATTGGAAAATGTCCAGACACAAAAATTGTAATTACACTTCATTTACACAGCTTATTTCCCTAAGGAAATATATACTTCAATTGAAGTTCAACTGAGGGTTTTGATCTTGAGTGAGTTTTTTCCAGTAGTGCTTTTAGACCTATGTCCAAGTAAACACGTCATTGAACAAAGTCGTCTACATTTTAAAATTACTGCCTTGAAAGTATTGGTGATGTTTTGTTGTTTGACGAAAACGAGGATTACAAAGTACTCTCTAACAGCTAACTTCGCCCTTTACCTAACGTTACCGCAAAGTCACTTATCAAGTTGATTAGTGGTGATGACTGCGGGGATCGAACCCGGGTCATCAGAGCGATGAGCTCGGTAATCGCACGCGGTAATCCGCCGGATAGTTCCGCTAAAGGTATTAATATACTATAAGAATATTCCACGTATAAAAAAGATCTTCGACTACAAAATAATGCCATAAAATATCCATCTAGGTCATTTGAATTTCAAATCGTTCTGAAAAGCAAAAGCTCCTGGATTACCTAGTAATTAAAAACAGGTTGAGATCTTGGCATCGACGATTAGTATTGATCGAGGTTTGAGCGTAGCCTATCTTAGTTTCACACAAGAATCGGCTGTTCTCATTTGGAAGGGCTTGAAAGGTCTACTCAATTCTAAAAACGTGTTTCATTGAATTAGTAAAGTAGAAAATGATAGATCTCTCAATTGGATTTAAATACTTATTGCTCTAAACACTAAATAATTTATTTGAGTTTATCATTCACTCGCCTAACCATCATTATTATCAATTTAGCTAGTTGTGTGAAAAACAAAGGATCTTATTTTTTGACGACGTGAAATATAACTAAACATTAACTAAACAAACAGTGTCTTGCATAGTCTGATGTAATTATTACATTGAAACAATATTGAGTAATGGTTAGCCATTCAATATTTACAAAGAATATATAAGATAGATTCAGGACGACTTGACAGAACGCGCTGACCCGAGTAACAGCTGTCAATCAGTAACAGTTATCCATGTAACAGTTACGCAGTAGATCGGTTACAAGACAATTTTGTCGTATAAGATTTCTGTTATGATGACTTGCATCAATACCATTCTGGATAACAACATATTAAGGCACATTTAACTAGTCATCCAGCTGTTATGTCGGTCTAAATTGTGTTGAACAGACATATGTGTGTAAATCAGAAGAAAAATGGTTTGTTTTCAAAATTGTATCACAAGTTAGAAAATGCATGCCAATTTAATTATATAGTATTTTTAGTTAAGTAACAAATTAAAAATACCGTTGGCGTAGACAGTAAAAGAAGCTCCATTTTTACATAAGTATATTGAAAGTCTTAATATACTTACAGACTTAACACGGTTGCTCAAACCTTAGAAAACAAAAAATGTGAAACTAGCATATTCTTAATCCTCTCAAGACAAAGGTTATAGGTAGACGGATATACTGATGATAGTTCGACCGGAAAAGTTGTATATAACATTTTGCTTCATTTTGTAAAATTGTTGTTACTTTGATCTAAGAACCGCTGTTTTTTACACACCTAATGGCGTGTAGCTAAAGCTGAATTTATTTTTCTAGGAAAATACAAGTTTCTTTTGATGATCTTTATTTTCCCAGGAAGATAAAGATAGTTTTAATGTTTTTTTTGCAGAGACACCAGGTGTTTTAATGAGTTTATTTAGAATGTTAACACTGACTAATAGTAAACCAGTGTGACAGCTGTTTCTTCTAAGAATTATAAATCTGACATCTGACTTCAAAAAATCTTTTGCTTTCAGTTTGTTAAAAAACACTTTAACTCAAATTAAGTTCTCAATATTATTTGCATTACGACGAAAAGTATCGTTCGCTTTCTTAAGACCATGACACACAGACTTGAGTATAAATTGGGAGACTTAATAAAACAAGCGCAAGTAAGCTACTATCACATATTTATTAGCCCTTATCAGTCACATGAACTCAGTCTACTCAGGCTTGTGGGGGGGGGGGTCCCAGGTGTAGGGGCATGTTGGGGCACTTGGGTACCTTCTCCTTGAGGCCATCACAGTCCTCGCCTCCCTTGTAACGGGCTGCCGGGCAGTTCATGAACACCTTTAAAAGAAACACATTATTGTATGAGAAAAATTTTTATAAAACTTACAATAACTTTTGCTAAGTAAGCTAAGGTATTCCTTTCATCAGACGTGAAAGTCTGGAATCAGTATGTTTCTCCGATTGCTTCAATAAGTCTTATGTTATGAGAGGGAGTCATTTAATTTTTACGACAATTTGTTTTTACTTATAAAAAAAACTTGATTTCCAAATATCTACCCGAAAATTGTGGAAAATTTGCAATAACTTGAATGGCTGTTTGAAGGAACCTCTTCTACGAAATAAGCTTGTCTGAAAAGTTAGTAAAAGAAGTAACAATAAAAATAGTTCGGTAACTGAAGTGCTGTATAGGGGGACAACAAAACTGATGTTTTTACAAAGACAAATAAGCCTTTAAATCCAATATACGTATTTCATAAACCTTATGTTGACGAGCTATTTACTTAGTACTTTATTTAAAGAAAAGTAATTTACTTCGTCTGTGTATGAGCCCTGTTTAAAAAAACCTTTTTCCTCGGTCTCTGGCTTGAATTATGGAGGAATTTGTCATCGATCAATCGAAGCTTTTAGGCGATTTACATTATATCTTGTGAAACACTACCGTCAACTATGGCCAGCTTAGTGTAAATGTTTCAGAGTTGTCAATATTACCTCTCTGCCCAAACACTTCTTGAACTGGGCAGCTCCACTCTTGCAGTCCAGACTGGAGTCTATCTGTTCCTTGTAAGTGCTGAGGCACTTGTCTATTGCTGCCTTCTTCACAGCCTGCAGATCAGCGTCCTCAGAGCTGAAGTACTTCCTGATGGCTTCCTCGTTCAACTGTTTGTCCTCTGTCAGCAGGCTCAGCTCCTGTAGCACATCAGATAAGGTTGAGTAAAGAATAAATTTGTTGTAAGTCCAAAAATGTTAAGTTTAAAACATGTACTGTGACGGGAGTACTGTCGTAGTCCGGTGGGAGAGATTTGAAGATACCGATTCAACTTGGTCGATCTTTTTTACTAGTTCTGTACCTTTTGTTCTCTATCTTTTAATACTATTACTGAGCTCTTTGTTACTATTGTGTTTATTCATATTCATTTCGAAAGTTGCAGTAATTGAGCATGTCAATGGCTTTTAGAATTAAGTTAAGAACTTTGAAAAACTTAGTTCAACTGGTAAAACCTCAGCAGCGAGAAATCGATTTGTCATTTTAAACAAATACTTTAATCTTGGAACCTTTACACCTTTTGATACCATTTCTGATCTCAGTCTACAATGCGAAGCAATTTTGTTTCTGACTTGGCTAGAGTTTATGGCTGTTTTGGTTTGTAAATTTGCCAAAGATTGTCCGAAAAGTTACTAATGCTGCGCAATAATGATTCTACGTTTTGTAAGATGACATGACAGAAAGACCTACCTCAAAGACACACTCAGCGGCACAGATGAACTTGTTCTTGATTTCCGGTGGGGGAGGGCCGGTGGGGTGCTCCTTGGGTGGGGGAGGGAGTCCCACCTTATCCTTGCACTTGCCATGAGCCTCCTTCATGCTCTCGGGGAAACTATCCTAAAAAGGACAAAAATAAAATAGTTTCGAAGTTTTTTTACAAAAGTATTGAGTTGGAACTAAATAGAAACTACAAAGGTAACGATTAGTTTGCTTCCTAGACGAATTTAGGAGCTACTGGCGAATAAAGAGCCGACGTACTCTTTCAACACTGCAAAACATATAAATAATATTTTATATTGCTTATAGTTCTAAAGAACCATAAGCACTCTTAAATAAAATATGGTACGAGTAAGCAAGCAAATCTTTAATGCAAGCCACAAAAATTAAATTCCGGCCTAGCAGTTTTGGCTGTTGCAATATTGTTCGATTCTTTGTTTCAAGAAACGTTCACGAAATGTCATCATCTTTTTGCTCACTAATGATGGAAAATGTCCGCAATAATACTTCAACTTCTGATATTGTTCGATGTTAATAATTGATTTGGTTCTCACGGTAAATGTGAGCCCATATGTGTTAATTTTATATGTTCAATGGTTGTTTTAAAATACATAATATATTTTATGTTTGTAATTAATTCTTTTTTAATTTTCTATACCGAAGAATTGAAGCCAAAACCGTTTACCGAAGTAAATAAGATTTTCAATTTACCTTCTCAAAATGTATTGTTATTTTTATAATGCCTTTTATTTTGAATTAGAAAATCTAATACAAATTAACATAACATAACATACGTTTAGTGCCATTTTACAAAAATAATTGTGTTGACATGTGTGCTTAAAATAATGTGACTGAAAATTTAGAAATGATAAAATCCCTGGAACCGGAGTAGGCCTAATGGTCCAAATTACAATAATGATAATGGTAAAATAAATTCTAAGCCTATTTGGAACTATACTTATATTTGCATGAATTTATTATTTTCTACAATTAGTTTAGGTTCATAAATTCATCCACACTATAAAATGAATTGTTCAACAATTGTAGGTAAAATAAGGCAGAGTATATGGTTTGTGTATTTTGATTATTAAATAGTTTTAGAAAAGTTCAACAACTTTGTAAAACCGTCTGTTTTACAAATTAATAGGTTTTAATCGTTACAGTTCGTTTTAAATAGAACTTGAATTTTAAAGTAGTTTTTCATTCTACAGCTGTTATTATCTTTGTTCCTCTATAGCCAATTGTGTCTTAGCAATAAAGGTGCATGTGTTTAGGTTTGTCTCAAACTTTATTACCGTATACTATTCAACCGATGCGCATATAAAGAGAGTTACAAGAAGCATCAAGGGTACAAAGAAGACTTTTTCCATAAATACGTCTACTGGAAGTATGGTACATGAACAAACACCCTGGAGTACTCCGTTTAACTTTTAGTACATTTTAGAATGTTCAGAATATTTTGACTTTTTTATTACTAGTCTCTAAGTCACCGAGTTACTAGGTTGAAGTTGTGTTTGAAAACCTGTGTTAAAAGAATTGTTTTAAAACCAGTTGTGTCAAAGAGAAACGTATAAAACATTTTCAAACACGGCAAGAAATTATAGAAAGTATATTGTAAAACTATTTCAAAGTCTTGGATTTAAAATGGTTGAAACAACATTAAATAGCAAACAAAATGTTGCTAAATAGATTACTTTTTTGTACATTTATATTTTATTATTAAATCTTGGAGCTGGAAGAATAGATCATTTTACATTCAAGTTTTAAAAGAAAGTTATTTCTTTACTGGCTGAGCTTTACTTTTTTACATGTGTGATTAAGTGAATAGTACTTATTTGTAGACTCTGATAAACTACATTAAGAGCTGGCGTAAATTTAAAAGCTAGATAGAAAATATTCAAATGTATGAGATGTTCTCTTTTATTCCATTCCAAATAATTTTTTCGCCACAAATTACATTTAAAAGGACATTTATTAGTATTTAGTAGCAAAACAACATTTATCACTCACCTTAACATCGCAGCAATCTCCGGCGTGCACCCTCTTCTCCCCGGGCTGGGGGAAGCAGGAGGGGTCGTCCTCAGCACACAAGGCCGAGCACGCCAGGAGTACCACCACAGCAACCACAGAGACTGAAGCCATCTTACAGCTGATTGTACAGTGTACCTGCCTCCTCGGCCAGCTGATGTTATATACCACGGCCAAGGCCAAGGCGCATTGTCTGCACCGGCATCAATCATGTGCACGCTTTGTAATCAACAGATGATTGTTTTGTTTTGGTGAACTCATCCTCTTGGTTTTGTTGGTTTGTTTTTGCATGTGCATATTGTCTGGTGGATGGGTTCAGTGAATCCGTCTTAGATGGTGTTGTTGTCCTCAGTGCCACGGTGACGCCCCAAAGATTAAAGTACGCCGACACTTTCAAAGTTAAAATTGATTGTTTATATTCATCATAAAGCCATGGAAGTTAGCTGCACGCGTTTGATCGAAATTGTACCTACCAAGTCTACAACGTGAAGTACCAAGCATAAGAATTCTTTGCTTAAAGTTTGTTGCTGATGATGGGAGAATTTCAGAATGTAAACTATTATTGTGGAAATTTTCCCTCGTTAGTGAGCAAGATGATCACGACGTTTCGGGATATGCAATCTGATCCCGTTTTCAGGTAAAAAGTAACCCGAAAGTACCACAGAACATTAGACATCTAGTTAGCCTAAAGAAATCAGCGTAAGCTGACCAGTCAAGCACAACCAAACAACATGTAGCTGTTATAGTCAAATGGCTGTATTCGCCTGAAGACGGGATCAGATTGCAGATCCCGAAACGTTTGATCATCTTGCTCACTAACGATGGAAAATGTCCGCAACAGTAGTTTAAACTCTAAGCATAACAAATTGTACGGGTTTGAAGTAGATTTGTAGAAACTTATAAAAAATCTAGCTCTATACAAGAGTGGAAGATCTCTTCTAGTTTCCAAAATGTAAAATGTGTTGGTTAAAAATTATTTTGATAGGTGAAAAGTGGACCTACGTAAACTCCTGCAAGTTCTCGGTTGACAGTTAGGCCACATCAGTTGAAAGAAGCCACGTTGTTTATTCAGTTGTTACGTGTGTGGTGTCGTGTATTTTTTTTGCGTGGCCGAATTTAGGCTTTCCCTGAGGTGACCTACATTTTTCATGATGGCGGTGTTTGCAAGAAGTAGTATATATTTGATTTCATCACTCATTGAAGCTTTTTGATACCAGCTTAAGTTTGAACGGGGTAAAATTCTCCTTTCTTGAAACAAAAAAATTGTATTTTTGATTAAGAAAACTAATTTACTTCAGTCTTATTCATCTTTAATTTGAAGGAATTATTCTTCTTTACCTCTCTTTTTCTCAGTACTTTTGCCACGACCTTTGGCTTCAAAGTTACCACATAAAATAACTATTAATTCAACCACTTCAGCTCGCTTAAGTTAGGTTAGGTACATTCCAACTACGCAGGGAAAAAATGCCTTGGCTAACTGACCATTCTCTCCAGGCTGGCTATTTGCTGTAGGATTAGCTAAGCTTTTGATTCATACTGAGTTGTGTACTTAAAATTTAATATATGAAACACTCCACAGTATATAACTTATCCAAATTAGAGAAACGTTATTGTTTAGATACCATATGGAGTACGTCATGGTTATAGTTACGGTTGTTTTGCTTCCGTTCACCTTTTTTCCTTCTTTGTCAAGGTGTTTTGTCATCTAAATTCTTGTTTACAAAGTATTTTTTAGCACACTTTTACATGTTCTGAACTTTTCTGCTTTATTTGTATTACAAAGGCATTTTGATATAGAATTACATTATGTTATAAACACTTGTAGGGTTCTTCTTAACAAAATGTATGTAATACTACTTGGCATGTTCATCATATAATTTCGATTATACAGTATAAATGATTTTGGAAATGTTGAATTACATCAGTCCTGAACTAAAGCGCTTTCAGTTAAAATACCGTCGTTGCCAAGGCCATAACTTTTCTTTCCTTAAAGAGTTGTCTCTAAACAGGAAACAAAATGGTCCTTCTAAAACGGCTCTCAACGACATTTCTTGGTAATATTAATACACATTTAATCACTGATCTAGATAGTATGCAAATTATTATTTCAACAGAGATTCTTGCAAAATGCTTTTGAAACCCTTAGAATTTTGACCTTACCATCCCTGTACATTTATGAAACAATAATGTATTGTCTTTCTAAATGTCATATGGTTCAAGGTAGAGAAATTCATTTCCATGAGACAAGATTCGCAAACTCCTTCCGCATATACCAACACAGATCTAAATTATATTCCTTGCTACCTTCAGGGTGCCATGCTATTTAATAAACTCCCAATTGAAATTCAAAATTATGAAAATTTCAACATGTTTAAAACAAAATTAAAAAACTTTCTCCTTTCAAAAGTGTTTTATAGCGTAGAGGAATTTATTAATGGTTCCTGGAAAAATTAGCAATATGTACTCTTATTTGATCCATGACTACAGTGTTGTTACTGGTGGCTCCTTATTTTTAGTTCAAAATTTTATATAGTTTAAACCAAATACACCATATTTTAACATTTATTTCCAACGTGTAGATTTTTTAATTGTTGTGTTACCTGAAACAAAGTTTTTTGTAAAGGTTTAATAAATAAATAAATAAACTAAGTGTAAGAAGGTTTATTAATGAAAATAACTCTACTTGTTTACAATATCTGAGTCTTTTATTGAGTGCTATTTCATTTATTTCAAAAAAATACTTTTGGTTTGTATTGTACAGTGATAAGTCTTTTGTAGTACGCGTTGGTCAAACATGTTACTACATATAGCTAGTTTAACTACGACAGTAGAGTGACAGTTGGATGAGGTAGACCACGGTTTTATATGTTAATTTAAAACTCATAAAATACTAGTAACTGCGTATTTGACAAAATTACACTTGTCACAAATCTCTTGAACATATCGGGAAACGCGTAAATTACCTCGATTTCTGGAAATCAGTAGTTAGTTTGAAACCAATCAAATTTCTAATTAAACTATACTGTAATAAATTAGCTATTTATCGTTTATACAAATTAAGATCTAAACTATACTGTATTCACACAAGTAATTTATGACGATCACATGTTCTTCTACCATCAGTTATTCAAATCACGTTGACTCAAAGAGAGAACAGCTGGAAATTCCACATTTTATGAGTAGAAAATCAATGCAATTTATAGATATTAAATATATATAAAATGTCTTCATCTACTCATATTATCAAAGTCTAATTAAAACAATCTACCTCGAGTTATTCTGCGCCTTTTATCAGATGACGTTTAATGGTTTTATTCTTCTGTCTCACTATTTTTTATCCTATTTTTCATTGACTAATAGAGACGTGTTTACAGGAATCAGTGAAATGAAAGTAATAGATAAAAATTTCACTCTTGTTACAAAATAAACTTAACCCTTTTACTCGTAATTCGAATGAATGGCGCTAATAACATTTCACCCAGAAGAAAATCTGTATATTTGAATTTTAATGGTTTAAAGTTTAAAAGGCTGACATTTTGAGATTTGCGGTATTGTGCACTGCTAAAGGCCTTTGATATGGTACCAAACCCAACCTGTTAACTAGTGAATTGTTTTCTTTTTGTAATGGCCTGTGGACATTTTAAAAATTGTTTTTATGTTGTAGATTGTGTTAGGTTGCACATTCTCACAAACACTTCCTCAAAAGCTTCGTTATAATTATATCCAGAATAACCACTGATATTCTTCAAGTATTCCCCATATCGATATAACTTAACCTTTTAAGATAAAATTCACCACATAAAAAACTTCTTTCACTTACTTCTTGTTGACCGATTCTTTTGTTAAAACTAATATTACTCTTAAATATTTGGTGGCCTAATGAAACTTAAATAGGTCTATAAAAAAGTTTTGGGAAAATATTGTCCGTTAACCTTGGACTGATATTAGAGTTATAAGCGTGTTAAGCATATATTTTTGTTTGTAAGAATAAGCGTTTATGGGAACGAATAATGTGTTTTATTCGAAACGAAATGCTTTGAAAGTTCACATACACACTTATTTTGAGTTACGGATACGTAAGTAGGAAGTAAAAGTGTTGTTTGAAAGTACAATCAACATAAATTTGGCAGCAGTGAAAACAGTTGGCAAGGTTTTAGGTGGAAGTACTGTGAATAAAATAATAATTCAATACGCTTTAAAAAATACTTTTATTTACATATTATGTACAATACCAGGAGACGCGCACATGTTTACACACACATCTACCAGCTGACAGGGCGCGGGCCGAGGAGCACGAAAGCGTTGGCAAGAGGCCACCTTGGCTGCACACGGTCACAGTCAGGTGAAGAGTTGAACCTAGACCTAGGACAAGCAAGGAGTGCCTCACGATAGAGACACTTACGCAGCTGTTGTGCACCACTGTGACAAGGCACCTTCGTGTCCAGCTGGCGGTCGTACACTCAGACACTTGTCCACAGCCAGGTCCAGCACAGGGGAGAGATCAGAGGAGGAGGCGGTGAAGTAGCGACTCACTGCGGCGTGGTCCATGCGTCTGTCTGCGGTCAACAGGCTCAGGTCCTGGAACCAAGTACATGTTGAGTGAGGAAAACATCATCAGGGGAAAAGTTAGAATTTCTAACAGAGAGGTGTTATATTATCCAGCTCAACTTAGACATATTTTCATACTGCGTCTAGAAAATGGTCTTAGTATTACTAAAAGTAAAAAACACCTGGTGGGGCTACCTGGGCTCGGTTCATGGAAGGGTCTCTTCATTCTTAGGTTATTTTCATTGCACTAAGAAAGGTGCCTTAAATACCCTCTCAGAAAAAGGTCATCCATGTGTTAAAACTAAAGAGAGTGTTGTTTTTTTTCGTACATAGGAAATTTACATAAAATACTCATCCTTGCAAGTATTTTTCGACTTAATATATTGTAATAACCTAATGTTCTGTGCAGTTTGTCTCGAATTAGGTTAAACCATCTTTCAACGCCAAAACATTTGCCTGCAGGTATCCTTCAAAGTCGCCGAAGGATCGTCTATTTTCAGATGATTTAAATTTTGAATAAACTTTGATTTCCAGTTTCATATCTCATTGTTATTGTGCCGCGTCACATAAAAGTAATGTGTCGGCACCTTTACCCCTTTACACCCGGTGTTGCCCTTCAGTGAGTCTCCTATGTAAAGTGTAACTATAAACAGTGTAGTTATAGTGATAGTTTAGTTTAGTGATCGTGCTCTGAAGATGGTCTTATTAGACTGAAACGATCGTCAGCACCACATCTAGCTTCTAAGTTCATTAGGATCTTCATGCTACAAAGAAGGTCATTTAAATATTATTTCTAGAAACTGTTTCATTCATGGAAGCTCATTTAAGAATCTTTGAAAGAATTGAACACTATGTCTAGTTTATTAAAGACTTTTCAACTATACTAATGATTCAAATGTTTCCTGAAGCATTCAAATAAGTAATGCATCTACCTTTGGAGACATTCAGGAACTGAAGGAAACGTTACCCTTTAAGCAAATTGCTTTGGTTGCTGAGAGTCTCCAAAGGTGAATTCCATTACGTATTTAAAAGGCATTTGAATATAAACATTGAAAGTTTTAAGTCTATACTACAGTATTTTAAATGATCCAAATACCTCTTTAAAGTTCGTTATTTTAAACTTAATCAATATAACTGTAAATCAAATGTACTTAAGAGAGCTGAGCAGATACCTTAAGATACATTCATCCAGGCAGAGGAAATAATTCTGGAGATCTTCTTGGTTGTAGCTCTTTCCCCTGATTCGGGTAGAGGTTGGATGGGGTTCCTCCTCTTGCAAGACGTCTCACTCTGCAGGAAACTCCTGGTAGGAGGTCATCTAGATGCAACATCCGCCAGCCCACACCAGAAGGTCTGACAGACCGCCTGGGGCTTGCACTCGTCAACATCACCTGCACAAGCAAACATAAGTTGAGCCATGCAGGTTTGAGAGGGCACCACTTATCCTGCAGGACTCTGCAGGGAATTCGTAGATAAAAGACGGTGTCTCTCAGATCGCAGCATCCCTCAGCCCACGAAACGTGTACATTAATAGTTAATATATCTTGTGCTATCTATTTACTTAGTTGGTTTCTTAAATAAAGTTTGCTACAGAGAAAAAAATACAAATGATTTCATCGATAATTTAAGCAATACCACGAACGGACGTCTGCGCTATAAATATCAATTATTCAAACGTAGTTTCCTCATTCAACTTCCTTGTTCTCAAACAAAACATTAAAGCAGCTAGCGTCTTCAGGGGTGTTCAGTTTTGAACGTTGGAATTATATTGTAGTGTCATTATTTAAGAATACCAAATACGGTCAATGAGCAAAAATGAGTTTCAACTGAATCGTGTAAAGGTTGTAGCGAATTAATTAAATCTACTTATACGTATACAACGTATAAATAAAACTAATATTAATGAATTAATGTATGAACAGAATCTTGACCGATTAAATAAAGGGTGAAATGATAAAGAACATGTCCTCGATATTCTAATCCTCTATAAATCCACATAGTAGATTATTCAGTGTCTTAAAACGAATCATTACTTAACAAATGCTGTATTTATATTAAATACATTTTGAAACAACTAGTTTTATGGATTCATTCTAGACTTCAAATAATGACAAACCTAATTACTTGTCGTAGTGAAACAAGTCCATGTTTTTTACAGAAAATAAAAAATAAGCCTTCCAACTTGAGTTGATAAGAGCTCACATAGCCGTATACTGTACCAAGCTAGTTCTACAGTTAGATAACAACTATACACTATTGCAGAATTATTGTTATTTTACGATTGAAAAGAAACCTTATTCCAAGTGAGTAGACAGTTCTAACCCATACCTATAATACAAGTGAGTCATCCTGACAAAATATCCTAGCTGAACCTACCTTGCCCAGCTACCAGGAGCGCAGACCCCAACACGACCAACACTGTCCAAACCATGGTGTTCACTGGAAGCGATACCTGGAGTCCACTGAAGAGGAGGTTCCATGGGGAAACCCGTGCTCTCCTTCCAGTTCCAGGCCTCCAGTTCCAGGACTGAGTTATCACCTCTGAGACGCCAAGACCGGTTTCTCGTAATTGGCACACGCCTATGTAGATTACTCTTTGCGAGTATATGGTCAGTGTTAATGAACTTGATTTTCCTCCTTCCTTGGCACTACACCTAGATGACGCAGATGGGATTCCCTCAGGTTCTTTGTGTAAAGCTGTTGTAGCTGAGCTTGTTGTTGTGGTCAATAGAATTGATGTCCTGTATAACTTGTATATCTGTTCTGATTAAGGTCAACTAACTGTTGAAGGATTTGTAGATAAGGACCTGCCATGTTTAACTTTTCTGATAAAATGTTGTGGCTTGGATTGGGTAATTTCAGACAGTCCAATGATCACATATTTCTTTTTTTGTTCTAAACCAATTTTGTACAGACCTTCAGAGTCTTTTCAGTTTTCTTTCATCATTCGTAATCGCTCTTCCTGAACTCAACTTGTTTTGCTTATCAAGGAAGCAGGGAAGTAAACAATTGAAGTTCACGTTGTTGATCTACAGCATTTTCTAGCATAGGGATGCAACACGCCGTAGTCGTAGTAGTGCTATAACTTGGGATACTAGTTGATCAGTACCTCATCCTTTCTAAAAAAGAACGAAGTTATTTCTTGAGATTGACTTGAACACATTTTTGCAAGTGATTGCAGAACTTTTAATGAGTTCAAAGTTTTCGAACATTGTTCTCAAATGCGTTTTGAGTGAGTTGCAACACAGAAAGAACAATCAGACAGCTTTAACAACTCAGTTCACAGTGATTACTGTCCACTTTGCTCGACAAAACACTGCCAACAGGTGACAAAGACATGAGAAACACTTAAATCACATGAATAGCACTGGGAAGAGTCGAGGTAGACAAGCATGAAGGTCTCGCATTGATGCTCCTGAAGTCATTACGTGCTGTACCAACTCTTCTCCCTCCCAGCTGAAGATGGTGCGGGTTCGACAGAAAAATCTGTGTGATTATGGTTTTTATCTCTTTGCAATTTTTGACAAAGGATTTCCTCTTTGGTGGCATTGAATAGTGTACGTGTTGTATGCTATGACACATTTTGTCTGCTTGGGGTATTTTATGAGACGGAAGTCGTGTTGCTTTTCTTTTCAATCAATCTTAATTTACTTTAAAGCTTCTAAATTATAATGTGCTTATATTATAGAAAGCTACAAATCTGCATAGTGCAGAAATAATATAATAAATAATATCTTGAATTACAAATTTTTACACAATTTACCAACGAGAGGAAGTTGGTCCCAACACTTCACCTTCCAATAAAGAGTTTGAAATAAAAGTCAAATTTTGGGAAATGGCTTTATGGGTACGAAAAATAAAACCAATAATAAATATGGATTTCTAAAAAAAAACGCGTCGTTTATCTCCAATCCACCGTTTTGGAGATAATTAAAAACTCTAATTCATTTTCCTTAAAACCTCATATGCTTTAGTATTGTATTTTGGTAAAACCAGTAGCATGGTCAAATGTACCGTTGCAAATTGCAGTTGTTATGTGGTTTTACTATTACTCTCCCGTAAATAACGTCAAAACTGTGAGGATTACAACAGTTTGTCAAAACTAACATTGTTGGTAAATATAATTAGCGTTCTATTAAAACTAAAACTATGAAGTTTCGATAAGAAATAGCTCAGTTACAGTGACAGAAAACAGAATACTTGACCAAGTTTCGACTGTATACCTTCACTTATAACTCATCTGTTCATAAATATTTGGATTTACTAGATTAAAAACAAATGTTCAAAAATTCGTTTTGAGAAATTTATAAAAACCTTTAATAAGGGAAGTTCTTAAAAATCAGACAAAACTTCCTTAACTTGCAAAGTGTAATAGACGGAGCTAGTAACTCTTTCTGTTGGGTTCTTACCAAAATACAAAAGCAAACCAAGTTTTAATAAAAATGAACAAGAAGTATGAGAGATAAAATATATTGAACGAACAAATTGCTGCTGGTAAGTGGAATCTGCCCAAACGTCAAATGGATACAACTTCTTCTACTTCAACTTCTATCAAACAGCAAAAATCGTAAATTACATGCAACAATAAATACAGTAAACAGCTGCAGCCATATACTGCTACGTTCAACTAGGCCTATATTTTCTATAACATTTTAAATTTTACTTGTAAGATAATTATCGAATATTCCCAAAACGCTCACAATATGTCTCCCAGTGAATGCGGGATGAATCATAAGTGAGAGTGGTTGTAAACAAACATCAACACGCAACATGCTTGGTTATAAACAAACATGAATCAGCTGTCGAGTCTAGCCAAGCAGCTATGCAGAAAAAATCATAAATCGAGCTCAAACACAGATTATCATAATAATGTAGGGTCGCTTAACATTAAATTGTGTGTTAATCTATACACTGGACAAAGGAGCGCCTTCAAAGGAATAGTCGGCCTTAGTTTGTAACAAGACTACACCTCATAACTCATTACCCTCATCACTCATCCTTCACCACAAATCTGCCTTAAAATACCCTCATGAGAGTGGTCGATACCTCAAATAGTGATATATTTGTTCTACTAGAGCACATGACACATTAGATTAAAGATTTTCGTAGGATTTGTTTCCACAATTTCAAAAGATGTGCAAAGACTTTTGTAAAGTTAACGTTTTTTAATGCTATATTATACTTTATCGTAAAGGTATAAAGGCAGGATTTATAATGGTTCTTTGAAACTTAACACGATTAAAGGAGAAGCTAGTTTTCTCATCGTTAACGTGTTCACAAATAATGTGACGTCTGAGGAGAAACTGATTAATAACGATAGGGTTTGAACACAACTAGGCTACCTTATTAGCGCTCTTTTGGTGCTAAGTGATTAAATAACTATAGGATAGACTGCGTCAAAATATAAAATCCCATACACATACAAGATGCAGCATGGTGAAAGGTTAGACCCCGTTGAGGTTTTACGTGTTAAACTCCTTCAACGGGTGAAACTGATTTTCCCAAACCATATTCTAACTCAAACCTCAAAGCTATTTACGGTTAGAACTTCAACGCACTGAGACAGCTTATTGTATAGCTCTAAGACCTGAAGAGGGAAGTGTTCTTGTGACTTCATAAACCTGCATCTAGACATGCTCACTGCTAGAGCAAATCCTGTCAAGTACAAAAGCCATGGATCTCCTGCCAACAGCTGATCTTGTTGATATTTTTCTTGATTTTACAAACATGTGAATATGTTCATATCCATTAGCCTTAGGTAAACTTCCATGCAATGACGACTGGGGTCAAAATTTACCTGGAAACAAAAATACAAAATGTCCGAGTCTGTGCATCTGCTGGGAGCTGTCCCTCCGGGCTGCAACTTCCGCACAATTCAGTGACTTATTTTCACTTATTGCAATGTTTTAAAAAACCTGATAACAAATCTTGTTCTTGTGCATAATGGTGTATTTGTAGCAACTGACTAGGAGTTCACTGAACCAGTGAAACGAACCGTGAAGATAGCGACGTAGAATCCATCAAGGAGAGCAAACCTACAATACTCAGCTGATCAGCCTCGGGATATATTTTTGTAAACATTGGGAATCCACTTATCGAGAGGATCGCTAATTGTGATGAGTCAGAGGTTCGACCTCGTGCCGCTAGAGGCCAGCACTCTGCAGTCGAGCCAAGGGTCGGAGATGTGATTGTTGACATCTCAGGCTCCACAAGTATCTGTCAAACCTCCGGATCACTGACAGATGTCTGGCAACCGTGCGGAGAAACCGTGGGACTTCTTTTGGAAAATAAAGCGAAATTATGTTGCTTTACAACAAAACTGCACTTTGGAGTAAAGAGTTGACACAAACAACACTAGAGGGTTGACACGTGCACCTGTGATGCCTATACCTTGTACAGTGTAGCAGTGCGGGTGCGTTGCACAAGCACGGTATCGAGGCCGCTGGGATCGGGCCAAGAATGCGTTGCACAAGGCCTCGGCGCCGCCACCGCTATGTTTTGACTCGCCGCTCATTGTGGATTAGGGAAGATACACTTATATCAGTCTCACAGCTTTATCCACTGTTGAGTGACCGTATCTGGTCTAGAGAGAGTCTGCGTGTGAGAAGTAGTCAGGAGAAGAGGGGGGCAATCACTCCAGCCCCTACTGACTCCTGTCAGTGTTTGTCTTATAATGAAGTTGTTAACATCTTATTTGGTCTTGTCCTCTTAGGTTAGGGTTAGCTAAGGATTATCTGTGGCATGTTTAGGTCAGGCCCTTGAGAACGGGTGGAGTTTTCCAACTGCCCGAAACGTAGGTAGTAGTTTTTTTCCTGAAGTGGCCGGAAAAGTCCGGTTTAATAATTAAATATTCTCCTCGTTACAAATCACTAGAATTTTAGTGGACCCATTCAGAGCTGAACGTGGAGGGTTAAAGGAATTTCAAGATATACTCTCAAATAACATTAAAAGAGCCTGACAGCGGCAAAATTTGTTTCTAAACTAAATTTTCCCCTGGCAATCCTCCTGGGGTCGATTATTGGCAGTATTTCTATTCCTCCAGGCCATCTTTGGTATAAATAATTCTGCAACCGTAGCAACTAAATCACAATTTGAGATGCCGACCAATCTCATGAGGGTATTTTAGGCAAATATGTGGTGAAGGGTGAGTGTGATGAGTGGTAGTAATGAGTTATGAGGTGTAGTCTTGTTACAAACTAAGGCCGACTCTTCCTTAGAATCATTAATTAATAGCTCAATGACCAATGGAAAACACGGACCAACGGCCAAAATGGGAATCAATAATCAACAAAATTTAATCAGCCAAGCCAAGGAACCAGCAGTAAAAAATGGATTTCCACCGTCATCTATATAAGGCTGGGAAACATATTTTTCTGAGTTTTAATGCACATGTCGGGTACGGAAACATTAATGGTTACACCAAGTTCTAAAAATTGGATCCTGAATACAATTTTCAAAGCATTAAACCACAATTCCGGGAAAACGCCTCCTCAAAGTTCTAGTAGACCTGATTTGCTCGTTAACTAACTTAAACGAGAAATTTAAATGAAAAAATGAGTACCATTTCTAATAGAGTAACCGCAACGTTTTGTCACTTTGCTGAGGAGGTGGCGGGTCAAAACTGCTTTCCGTTTTGTTCTGCAACGTTTTGTTCTGTATGACGGTAAAATGAATATATCTATGTCTTATGTAAACTCTCAACACAAAGCATAAACTGCACTAGCACAATGCAGCAGACAATTTAACTGACAATGGCAGCATTAGAAAGGAAAACGTCAATCTCACTAGAACAGTCAGATAATTACTTGATGGCAGCCTATAGCTGCGTGTCGAAACAGTTTGGCAGCATCTATTACACGATTACCAAATTTATATAGTATCGTTTTTCATGGGTTACGAATAATAGTGCGTCAGTCTTTGCTAATTCACAATTTATTTACAATACAAGTATAATTTATACTTATTTTTAACATAGCTAATTTAACCCTCATTGGCTACCAGCTATTATTCTAATGTTAGCAAAACTTCATACATATACTTGAGGCCGCAGGCCGAAGCCCCAAGCTGGCTGAAGGCTAGTATACTGTATAAAATAAATTCCACTGCCATCTCGATCTGTATGAACGGATCCTATTCATTTTTGGTTCGCGTTTTAGCTACGGCTTAAAAGTATATCAAGTCTCTTTGAATTCTGATCATAAACTCAGTTTTAAACCCCAATTTGTGGAGGTAAATTATTTTCTCCGTTATAGGGAGTTCGCTAGGGTTCACGGTAGCGCTTGTGGATGTTTAACACGTCTTCTACGTATGTTTGTGTATTGTAAGGCCATAGTACATAGGAATGTAAGAGCATTTTGACGGAAGTTGTGTCTTGTTGGTAAATTATTTTTAGAATAGTTCGCTGACTAACGAATAATTTAACACAACTTTTGAAGCCCTTATTTATATACATATCCAAGAACATTAAAATAGAGTCTATTCTTGAAAGACTTACTCGTAGACGACTTACGTCAACAGACGACTGAAACCTCAAGGATTGAATGAATCTGAAACATTGTGTACACAAAGTTCAGAGCTCTACGTAAGCGTAGCTTAGAAGCTCAGCCCTAACCTCTTACGTACAGTTGGGGTGGTTATTCAGAATGTTCTTGGAAACCGGTAGCTAAGTTTATCTCGAACTTCTCACGTTCTAAAATACTTTAGTAAGACCGTGACTATTTGTCCGTAAATAGTTTAAATATCTTGTTATTTGGCAACAAACCCATTTTCTCCTAGCTGCCAGCATCTCGATTATCATTTATCGATTACGTGAATATAAGGTCGAGGGGTTAGAACAGAATTTTAGAATACTTTAACCTCCTTTAAAATTGTTATTAGAGATCTTCCATAATTATAGAAAATAGTTATTTTAGTTTCTATCGCCATATAGAGCGATTTGTGTGGTACTACTCTGCAGGCTGCATTTTGTCCGAAAAGTAGTTCCACCAGAAGTTTCCCAAAATATCAGATCGATTTCGAAGATAATTGATATTAACATTTGTTTTGCCGAAACCAACATTTTTACCGTGCTAAAATCGCAGACGAAGCTCTTTGAGCCAAACCATCATATCGGCGGAAAATCATTTAAAGATTCATCTTTGGCTCTTCGGATTTGGTTGATTTTTATACACATGTGGGTTTTGATGACTAAGGTTTTCATAATTATAAAGTATTATCTAATTTGGTCCATAAATGCACCTTTAACTGCATAAAAACAATTCTGTTTCGTGTAAATCGTCCCCCGTTCTTGGAAATTCGCTAGGATTAAGGTAAGATACAATTCAAAGTATTCACAAAGTATCTTAAAGTTTATCTTTAAAGTTATTTAATGTAATTATGATTGTAATTTTCTTTAATTTAGCTAGATACGATTGATGTGAACAAATAACGTTGTATATACCTAGACAAATTGTCGTAGGCCTATTGTGAAAGATTATAATGAAGTATTCTCGCTAGTAAATAAGCTTCACGATCAAAGGCCTCCATAAACTGTTGAGGCAGTAGGCCTCTTTATCCCAACATAAAACATGTTTAATCCCACATTAGAGTGAACCAGGCCATGTTTGATGTAGGCTGAGATATATCTCAATGGAGGCCGTAACGTCTCGTCTAATGTCTGGTCACTGGCAGACATCTACACACGTGATCGTTAACGTATAGAACACGTGTTCTCAGCTGATATATTCTTGTGGTTTGGCTAAAGACCGCAGATAATTGCAACCATTATCAGCAATCATTCGTGTACTATATACTTAAAGAGATTTAAACCAATTTCGTCTTTTATGTAATAATTACTTTTTGTACATAAATTTTGAAATTTCCCGCGTTTTCAAAACATATTCAAATCAAATCAAATCAAATCAAATAATCTTTATTCAAAAAAAATGTACAACATATTTCGATACATACAAATTTCTGCAGAATAAATTCCCCACAAGGACTATACGTCTGTGTGTGGGGAAGAGTCATTAGCAATTTGTACAGCTCTTTACAAACATATTTATATATCAACTAAATTTAAGAACAAAATATTATATTAAATCATAATTATTAAAAGTAAATATCTAACTAAAAAATAATTATTACAAGTCTAGGATGTAGCTAAAAAGTACACAGTATTGCACATCAGAACACATTGAGATAACTTGTTGTGCTCGCCCCTCGGACCAAGGCACCCCGTTTCTGGGCTGGACGCCAACACAGACACTGTCATCAAAATAAAAGACAGTCGGCTCGCCAGCCCGTACTGAACAAGAGTACCAAGAACCAGAGAAGCGAGCACAAAGCTTAAAAATAACTTACATACGAGAAAAACTAATGGCTAAGTTAATAAAACCAATGATTAAATAACACATTATATTTACTAACTATAGTGAATTTGTCACCCGACAAATACTAAATTTAGATAATATCACCCTGTTTTGTCTGAGCTAGTGATTGTATGGTGAATGTAAAAGCGCGTCCGCACCAGGACCACCAATACTTAGCAGCCAGTTATTTAAAGTTTTCTTGTAACAAGCGAGGCTACCAGTCTCTGCCTCCACAATATGAGCTGGCAGACTACGATACACGTTATGTGCCAAGATGAAAGAACTTGTGTTATCCATACCACTTCGGATCCTTGAGTTCCAAAGCCGAAATGTAAACGGTGTCTAGTTTGATAATGGTGTTGTAATTCAGAAAAATATATGCTTTGTTTGTACGGATAAACAGTAATAGATTTTGATAAAAGTTGCCGAATATTTAGTACTTTAAAATCTTGAAATAATAAAACTGATGGATAGCGACGATCCTTTTTCAAAAGAACTTTAATTAAAGAACGTTGAGCGACAGCAAGAGGTTCGAGAACAGAGAGGACACTCCCCACGCGACAACACCGTACTCCAGTAAAGACTGCACGTATGCAAAGTAAGCAGTCCTGCAATGCTCCACGGACAGCACCTGACCCAGCTGTGAAAATGCATACATGAGTTTTCTCAAACGCTGTTGTAAATATCGGACGTGTGGACCCCATCGCAGGTTACTGTCCAAAACTACTCCTAGATAAGTGAATTGCTCCACACGTTCGATCACCTCACAGCCACAAACGCCCGACCGTGGATCATCACAGGAGTGCATTTTCAGAATCCTCGGACCTGGTGCACTAAGAGCTCTAGAAAAGATAGGAAGATATTTGGTTTTTAGCATTTACAGAGAGAATGTTGTAATCAAACCACTTTTTTATTTTACTCAGGTCCTCAGAAGCATTGTTGAATACATCGTCCCAGGAAGGGCCTGTTGATACTAGAGCGGTGTCGTCGGCAAAAAGGAATAACTTACCCATAACTGGCAGCCTGCTTATATTGTTAATATACACCAGGAATAGTGTAGGGCCAAGAGTGCTTCCTTGAATAACACCATAATCAATACATGTGACATCACTTTCAAAACTCTCAATTGAAACCTTCTGGACCCTATTGTGAAAGTAGCTTTTAAACCAGGTTAATGCGTTATTTTTTACCCCGATAAATTCAAGCTTTTTTAATAAAATTGACCTGTCCACAGAATCAAACGCTTTTGCCAGATCGAGAAAGTTTACCAGAACTTGATTATTTTTTGATTTTTTTTCTATGACGTAAGAAATCATATCAAAAAGAGCGTTAGATGTATTTTTACTTTTCCTAAAACCATACTGCAAATTGGAAAGAATTTGTTGGTTTTCAAGGTATGAGGATAACTGAATTTTGACAACTTTTTCTAATATCTTGGCAAGTACACTCAACATCGAAATTGGTCTGAAATTTGAAAAATCGCTTTTTTTGCCTGATTTAAATACAGGGACGACCTTAGCTATTTTAAATGCGTCCGGGAATTCCCCAGTGCGGATACTTAGATTAATTAAATAAAGCAAAGGATCCAACAATACATGAATATTATTCTGAATCAAACTAGCTGGAATATCGTCCCATCCCGGTGCAGAGCGACCCTTGATACTATTCACCACCTCAAGAAGCTCCAGGGCAGTGATCTGCTTCAGTTCGAAAACTGATTGAACGGCGTAGTCCGCATCTTCCACACCCGCCGGACCCGAGGGAGTTATAGCTGTAGCCAGCCGTTCACCCACATTTGCAAAATAGTTGCAGGCATTTTGGCACACTTCTTTCATTTTAATTTCTAAATCCCGGGTACTACCATCACAGAAACATTCAAAAGGAAACTGTCCCTTACCAGTAGGGCGACCTGCGATCTCATTTACCGCGGACCAGAACTTTCTAGCATCACCTTGAGATGCATTGATTTTTGCCTTGTAATAATTAAATTTAGCACGTTTGATAAGTGAATGTAACAAATTCCTATAGCGAACATACCTCACTCTAAGCTTTTCATTGAATGGTTGAGACTTAAGTGTTTTAAATAATTTATCCCTATGTCTAATAGATTTAACTAAACCATAAGTAATCCAAGGTTTAAGTTTTGTTGACTTAGAGCTTAGGGTAACTCTTTGGTTGAATGAAGACATAATGTTACGAATAATATTTATAAAGAGTCAACTGCTGAATTTACATCATTGGCTTGGTAAACTGATTCCCAATTCTGGGAACTTAATGCAGTGTTAATACTTTCCCAGTCGTATTTTAAAATAGCTTGATTGGTCTTTACATTATTGCTGACTTGTTTACTAGTCACTAAGTTAAGACTAATAGTGTAATGGTCTGTGACCGTTGTATGGACAACTGAGGAGTTCGCTACAACAGAGGTGGGCAATTTAACAAAAAAGTGATCTATACAGGTGTTTGATGAAGGCCGCGTGACCTTGTCAATACAAGTCAAAAACCCATACTCAGCTAGAATATCTGTGTATCTTTGTTGTTGTGAGTTGGCTATTACGTTGAGAAGGTCACAGTTTATGTCTCCCGCCAGTATTTGAATTAGGCGACGGTTACTACTACCTTGGTTGAAAAGTGTTTCAAGCGCATCGTTAAATAAGGTTAGATTAGAGCTAGGGCTTCTATAGACAGCGCTAATTCACCATGTTGATCAGCCCAATCAAAGGTCAGAGATAAGGCCGTAGCCACACCACCGCACAGCTGACTGCAATTGACAGACAGCGAACTGTCCATGTAAACAACTACTCCGTCATTGTTATTTAGATTGTTGTAAGTTCTAAACACGTTGTAACCATCCACATGCACGAGGTCGCTGTCATCTGTGAGCCAGGCTTCAGTTATGCAATGAAACTTAACTTTTGTACTACTTAAACTACTAAGAAATCGTCAAAATTTTTATTATAACTACGAATGTTCTGATGTGCAACGTTAAATTCATTTACCTTGTTTGTTGTTACCAAATTACCGCTGTGAATATCGTAAAAGTAATTTACATCCTCGCAAACTTTACAGGAAGAAAAGGAAATGTCAAAGTTATTTACGTTAGGTATCATTCTAATACCCTACGCTACCCAGCGTGCACTCCAAGGAATATGAATGTACAATTATGTTTTGAAATGCCTAAGATTAATAAATAACTAACATTTAGTGATCTGTTATTAACTAAGATATTACAGTTTACCTGCTGGTTTTAAGGCTACCACTACAAATTTGTATAACCTAAATCAACTTCTAAATAAAATTCTCAGATGTATCTTGCTGAAAAATATTATTACCTCTAAGGTTTTTACAGCTAAAAAAAATATGTTCAAGTAAAGACGAAGTTATGTTTTAAACACAAAATAAATTGAAATTCTGGTGAACTTAAAAGTTAACCATAAAAATCAATAGAGCTCAGTGGTATCTACCCAAAACCACTACAGTATATCTATTAAATGCTAACTAAAATACTATAAAATAATAGAAATTAACTTCCAACTCATTAGAATTCCTTTTCGTACCTATAGCTAAAGTAAAGAAAAAGAACAAACTTGTAGAACACCAACTACGCAATTCAAGTGACATATATGGTTTTAAATGTTAAAAAATTAGCCGTAAAAGGCCAGATAAAACTTAGCTCGAAAAACACAGCTTAAAATGATACCATCTGTTTTGTATGTTTCTAAAATAGTTCTATTGTTTTATATAATGTACTGTAATTAAAATTGAGAAAATATATACAATTAACTATTAATTATTAGATGTGATTACTGTTTATGAATACTATTTTAAATATCGATACGAATTAAAGTGTAGATGGTAAATAAAAGATATCTTGTAGAGTTATTATAGGACTTAAAAGATTGTAATGAGACTAACAATTTAAATGTATAGAAAGCAAATGGGTTGGAAGTTTACCCGTACGAGAAGTGTTTGTAGCCCTTGCTGTTGCTTCACTCATCCATGTTAAGACCCCGCAGGTGCCGTAGGTCTCTGATTCGGAAGGGTGGCGAGTTGACACTTTTCTTGACCATCACGTGCCCGTCGTTAGTCCACACGCCGGCCAGCTTGTTCGCCTTCTTCAGAGTCCTCGCCGCATTGAAGATCTCTCGAGTTTGCACAGTCAAATGTTCGTTGAGATAAACTCGGTCCTCCGAAGGTCGGGTGAAGTTCTCGCGCCGTGAGATCGCCCTTGGTCCGACGACTCCGCAGCCACGCCCTTGACAGACCGTGATACAAAGTTCACGATGATAGAGGGTGGTCGACGATCGTTTCCAAATGCCAGACGGTGGGCCACAGATATGTCGTAACGATCAAACCTGATGTCGAGCACACGAGCGATCTGTTCAAGAATCATGTAGACGTTCTCAGATGGTGTGCGTGGAACTCCAGATATAATTATATTGTTCTTTCTTGTGTGTTGTTGTAAATCGGATACCTCACGCTGAAGAGTGTCAACCTCCTTACTCAAACGTGCATTCTCTGATTCCAGATGTTCTACTGTTTTAGATGTTCCATCACATTGCACTTTGATTTCCAGGTACTGTGCTTTAAGAGCAGACATTTCGGCCACAACATTGTTAATGTCAGACTGCATTTGATCTAGCTTCAAAATTGTTCGGTCACCTCGCTCCTCGAACTCTTTGCGGAATGCAGCAATTGCCTCAATACTCCGACCGACGAATCACGCCCGACAAACTCCCTTGGCTGCATACGGATGAGGTCTCCCTTGCACATCCCTCACACTTGAACTTCCTGTTGTTAGATGCCGACCTGACACCAACACACGCAAGATGAAACAATCCACTACACACATTACACGTGATACCGTCCTTCTGGCTAGTCACCGACTTGTCACACTTTAAACACTTTTCCATGTTACAAATAAAACGTTAATGGGCAAAGTAAAATGCAATGTTACTTAAAAGGCACAATATAGTATGCACGCTAGGGCAGCGTTCAGGAATAGACTAGCTCACTGATAAGCGCTCCACAATGCGTCCTCACTCGTCGAGTGACTGATAACAGACTCAATTGATTAATGTAAACTAGACGAGGTTCCCCGCGGATCTTCGAATTGAGTTTTGAAAGTAATGACCATGAATGTCACCGTTGTACATCTTACTAGTAAATAACCTTTGGAAAAATGTAATATTTATGTGATATGAAAGAAAAATGAGCACACCCGAGAACATGGTTAAAGCATTTGATCAACACGTTATATATTTATGTATACTACAATGAAATAAGCACCCCCAGAACGTTTCTAAAGCATTTTTCAAAACTATATGTACGAGACTTATGTATATTATGATTATGTGTGTGAGCTTTCTAATGGTCGCAATTTTCGATCAATGTTATGAAAACTATGGTTATGAAAGTTCACAGATTTGGTTCACAAATGTTATTTTTTTTAATATTTCGCTTATGTTAATTTGCTAGCCAAGTAAAACTTCAGGTTCATTTCTTTTCACCAAAAGCGCTGTTTTAATTATCTAAAACAGTAAACTTCATCCGACGTTGACAAAATTGAAGTTAAAATGTATTTTAATATTACCCGTTATATAAAAACTACGAAAGTCTGTTAAGCCTTTAGCCAAAATGGAGGCCCTAACAGGATTCTTTGCTCAATCAACAGAATGAGTATTCCGATTTGAATAAAACTGGAAATTAGTTTCCCTTCATGGTATGTATAAAAGGTTACAGTAAAATAACGTAAATCCGATGCCGAAGGAGCAAAGCTTTCAGCGTTGCAGAAAAGTGAAAAAAACCCTTCACTCATACCAGCGGTGCTTTAGTGCTTATCTACATGTCAGCCTAGTTTTGTTTAAATTAGATTTACCACAGAAAATCCAGAAGATGCTTTGTTTATCTGTGCATGTAGAATGTACCGGCCTCTTGTCAAGGCACATTAAATCTCATGGAATTGTTGTGTCCAAAATGTATAAATTAGATAGCACCATCAGGTGTAATGCTTTGAAATTCTCTCTAGCGATTGGGAAACTCTGTTGTTAAAATTGCGAAATTGAATTAAAGAGATCCCTCTCTCTTTAAGACCTCTCTTTAATTTCACAATTTTAACAACAGAGCTTCCCCGAAGGTGTAATGCCCTACTGCAGTCTTTGCTTGTTTAAAAATAATTTAATCATCTTCAAAAGCTTAGATGACCCAGTTGTACTTGTTTATGCATAAAAGGTCTTGGTAATCTAGCTAGCCGCATACATTTCGCGTATAAAATATTGTTTTATAAAACCCGTCTTGTTAGTTCTACTTTAGAATTATTTATTGCAGAAATGTCCTCGTAGAGTTTTCTGCTGTGTGCCTCTGGTTGCTGAACTGGGGCGTAAATGATTTGTAGAGAGGCCACCGCCACTGCAGGCTTCACATTTCTTAGACACTCAGAATTTTATGTACGAGTATTTAGTTTATTACGATGAGGTCTTATTTAATCATTATGCATTTTATACATAGTAAATTGCTTATTTTATAGGGATCCATAGATTTTAGTTATAAATATTTCACCTAGTCAACAACACTGGCAGCCAGTGTGACACTCAATATAAGTTCTCAGATAAAATAGTTTATCTAATTCTAATAAATAACTTAATACAGTACACTATTGATTGGTACATTATATTAACTCAAAATACCAAAACTTGCAAAACGACACTTTAATGAAACAATTAACCCGAATTATATTCAATACGAATTTATATTTTGGGTGAGGCCTCAGACTAAACACAAACTTCTGAAAGGCTTCACCCAAAATATAAATTTGTATTATATTTGATCAATATCTTCATTATTTGAAAAATTACAATAAAAGCTGTCTCATGTAAATTGAAATTTTCTTGAATTTTCCATCCATATCTATTGCTTTTTAATACCTTCTTATTATAATATAATAACACACAATTTTATTTTAATTATTACAACCTCAATTCAAATGACTTAACAGTTCATATTTACTTACTTAACAAGCAACGGGTCACGTGTCAGCTAATTGGGCAATTCACGTAATTTGGTTTCGTAGGTGAGATATCGGGTTTTGGGTTAAATATATAGAACAGCTGTCTAGAGCTGATGAAATCCAGCAAGCAGTTGCAGCTCGTGGGTGAAGTAGGCCGTAGAGTGTCAGGAGGGAGTCGATGCAGCCGGCTCATAAACAAACCCTGACCCACCTGACCGTAGTGAGCCTTCATCCTCACGCAGAGCGAGAGTCGATCATTCGTATCGTATGTAGTGACAATCGATTGTGAGTAATCGATGTTCAGGAACAGGGAGATGCAGCCGCCCCAAACAAACCCTGACCCACCTGACCGTAGTGAGCGTTCATACGCGCAGAGTCGATCATTAGTATCGATGTAGTGCGAGTGAGAATCGATGTTCAGGAAGATGCAGCCGCCCAGGCAAACAAAACCCGACCCACCTGACCGTAGTGAGCTTCATCCCTCGCAGAGCGAGAGTCGATCGTATCATGTAGTACAATCGACTGTGAGTAATCGATGTTCAGAATAGATGAGCAACCTGGCCTGACAATGCGTCACGCCACCTGACCGAGAAGTCGATGTTCTAGATCGACCTCGTATCCCTCACGCAGTCAAGAGTCGATCCGTAGTGATCGTGAATCGATGTTCGAATGTAGGGAGATGCAGCCGACCTGAGCAATCGACCATCCCTCACGCGTTCAAGAGTCGATCGTAGTCGAATCGATGTTCTAGATGCAGCCGCCCCAAGCAAAACCTGACGCACCTGCCATCCCTACGCAGTTCAAGAGTCGACCATTTCTTATCGTATGTAGTGAAATCGACTGGTGAAGTCGATGTTCAGAAGATGCAGCCGCCCCAAGCAAAACCTGACGCACCTGACAACACCATCCCTCACGCAGTTCAAGAGTCGACCATTTCTTATCGTATGTAGTGACAATCGACTGTGAGAAGTCGATGTTCAGGAATTGTAGGAGATGCAGCCGCCCCAAGCAAATGACGCACCTGACAACACCATCCCTCACGCAGTTCAACCATTTCATCGTATGTAGTGACAATCGACTGTGAAGTCGATGTTCTAGAGATGCAGCCGCCCTAAGCAACCCTGACCCACCTAACACAATCCTCTCGCAGTTGAGAGTCGATGATTCGTACCCTGGCCGAGAAAAAGTAATCGAGCTGCACGAGTGATACATACATAGAGTAATGTATATTGGTTTTTTAGTTTTGTAATCCTTTGGTGATTCTATAACTCTGTAATTTTTTGTACAAATTTAATTAGTACTACAAAACATATAATAACAAAAAATATTATTTAGAATGATAATGGCGCTACTTTGTATAAAATATTGTATTGTGTTACATTGAATAAAGAGTTTTTGAACTTGAATCTTGAGTTTAAAATCTAAGGTAAAGAACACGTTTTAAGAATATACTTGTCTGGTTTATACAAACCAAAGAAAGCAATTCAAAAAACAGCCGACACGTAGCCACAAGCGCTATCGTGAATCCCAGCGAATTTCCTAAAACGGTGGATAAATTATACCGGAAATGACCTTTTTGGGCGATTTTCCTTCATAGTCTAGGTCCGGCTGAACAGATTTGTTGGTTTGTGGTACATATGTAAGGTACTTTGCAATAAATGTTTATACTACGTTAATTTGAAATTGGGTTATAAACACAGTTTATATAGCATAAAACTCATAGAAAAACTCGTAACATAAAACCATATAGACAAAAATACCCAAAAATGACACTGGTGATTAGGATTGGGGCTCATTTTACTATCCCGGTCTGGGTTTTACTATGCTGATGGGATGAATATCTAGTTTTTCAAAGGATATTCGCTAATAAAATGTAGACAGGTGACAATCAGAGGCATAATCGATGACAAATTTATTAAATTACATTCGAAACTTTAGGAAATTTGTTAATAAACATGTTCAATAATAATCTTTAGAAAAGTTTAAGACGTGAGTTACAATATATAGATAATTTAAATGTACTCACTCGATTTTTCGAACAGATCGACTCTCGATATAGCGAGTGTGAGTGGGCCTAATGTTTGACAATATCTCGGACCTTGGGCTTCACAGTGGTGTTGTGAAACACTAGACAACTAGGCCTACCACCACTACCACCACTACCACCACTACCACAGACAACACAGACGAGACCTTCCTTTCTAGGCTGCACGTTGGGAAACACGCAGTCTTCCGTTCAAGGGCGCAACACTATTTATTTACATTACAGTTTTGAAATATATGTTCAGGCCAAACTTTATTTATACCCACCTAGTTTGGGAACGGTGTAAATAAATAATTATAATGTTTCTTAATTGTAGAGATAATAAATCTGTAGTTCTAACGATTTTATTATTAAATTAAACAAGAATGAAGTTTATTGTGTTTTCTCGACTTTTCTCTAATGACGTACGCCTGGTCTAGATTTTGCAAGGCTTCTCAAAGCTGGGTTCGGGGTTCATCTAAAGCAAGTCGGACTTTGCAACCAACTCAGTGTAAATAAGGCCTTGGCATAGTTGGAAGCTTTGTAATGATTTATATATTTATTACTGCTGTGTATTGATGTGAACAAGTTCATTTTAGGCATAAAAGTAAATTATGTTGGATTAATTGGTAACCAAGCAACTGCATAGCATTTTGTATAAATGTAAAGATTAAAACGGGCAAATTTCAAGCGATCTTCATCCCACCGGCATGTTTCGGTGAGTGTGATTTTTAGTCTAAGTACGTTTTACATTTTGTTACGTCTATTTACACTGCCAGTACGGGTGTATCGATATTTGGCTTTATCATCCCAAAACTAACTTATATTCTGATGAGGACTTAGGTTTTCCACTTTTCAAGCACCCGAAGCAAAATTACTACTTTTCCGCCCTCATTATTTTTATCTGTGCTTGGAGAAAAGTTGTCCTTTAGGCCGTAATTATGTAGTCTACCGTACAAGACTAAGCTATGACGTCAATCAGTGACCGAACTAAGGACGGTCAAAACTGCCTAAGTTTTCCGCTAAATTTTAGCAATCATACTCGACCAATCCAAACAGGATATTATATTGTAAACTGCCGTGATGCCACTCGTATTTCTACAAAACATGCTTTTTAAATACAGTATCGCTTTGACTATCATTGGGATTCACCGGAATTGCGTCAGCAGTTGCATATGTTGCTATGTTAGTGTTTTCAACCCAAGCCGCACAGGTGTTCACCCGTACTGGCAGTGAGTCAGGAGTAAGGTTTTGAACCACCAGAGCACCACTGATTTCTGAACCAGCTGAGAGTGTTCTCAGTGAAAACCAACACTGAGATCATAATTAAAGTCTGCGCTCTTAACTATAAGCATTGCCGACTTCAAAGGACACAACGCGTAATATGACTGGTGTTTTGAACGTTAAACAGTTGTTGAATTGTAACGATCAAGAAAATATTTGAGTTAAAAATCAGTAATTTGAAATTATATTGTAGTAATGTTTACACAAACTTAGTGTGTGCAACTTGTTACACTCTGGTCCGAGAGATTGCAGCAGATGTATCTTTCTATACTGAATTGTAGCCTAAGGTTCGTTGAATTATTGTTTCGTGTGTTAAGACTAATTTATTTTTATTTTCATGCACAAAACTGTTCCGAGGAGCTTTTGAAGAGGGAAGAAACTTACAGTGGAAAAGAAGCTTTGAAAAGACGTTCGTGGCATTTGAAGGAATTTCGACCAGATTTGAGCAATGGAACTGAGTGCTTGGAACAATCTGGAAATGCGTTAGTATAAATTTTGTTGATTTACGTAGCTACAAGTATGCCAAGATTGTAGACATGTTTTAAATTAAGAAATCACGATGCCTATTCGTTGTAGAGACAACATTATTGTTTTAGGTGTTTGTGAGGTTGAAACGTTCCCATTCATCTGAGTTTAGAAGACGACGACTCAACAGAAATCTGCCCCGCACTCTGGCTCGACTATAGAGGGCCTAATCCTGCGACAAAAATGAAGACGTTGAACGCACTAAAGAATATTGACCTAGACCCTCTTTACAGGAAGAAATAAACAGTAGTTTTATTATTATTTTACGAGTTTATATTTTACACTAATACTTTCACACTGTGAGGTTTAACAAACCTAGACATTTATTGAAAAACAAAGAAAACTAAAGAAAAGTTGATATAATATTATTTCAATTAATTATTAACAAAACAGTAAATACTGATAACATTGAGGTTTCTATTCCGCTTCAGTTTCCTGTTGAAGTTTATTGAAACCATAAACATTAATGTATAACCGTAGATTTAGGCTAAATTAAAGGAAGTGCTTAAATCTGTTTTAAATCTTTACGCGTTTATTAGAGCAATGTTTGAATACAGAACCTAGAATTATAAATAATTTGCCGATCGTAGCCCACTTTTGTTTATTTTGGTCCAAAGTGCTTTACTCTCCTACAAGTCACTCTAAGAAACTGTGACACGTCTTCTTTGAGCTCCTAAAAATACTAATTAATTAAAAACTTCATTTCCTAAGTTGTTTCTTATTTAGTCCAAACCAACTGAAACGCATATTTGGTTATATTACTGTACTGTGATATGGAGATCTTTCCATCTTTTTATTTTAATGACAACTCTTCTTAAAAAATACTATATTTTCAAAGAAATAAAAATAGAGTATTTTCTTACAAAAGTTAGTAACGATTAACAAAATTAATATGTTGCAATAAATAGGGTTGTAAGTAAAATGTTTAGTTGGAGATATATAAACAACACGGCTCAAATAATATCGCTGGAATTGTTGAGGACCGCATTCACAGTGTCATTTTTTGGGAATACTGGACATAACTTTGTAATTTCCACCTACATCTGATTTTGGTGGAAGTACGAGTATTGTTCAAAGAGTGTAGAATATAAAGAGCTGTTCAGAAATTAGCCGTTGTTGTATAGTCTGTAGACGAGCGTAATCATATGTGCAAATTATACCTCTTTAGATAGCCTGACTCATTGTGAATCCGACAGTATGTATGATATTTTCTTTTTTTCCATTTTTATGGTCTCTAAACTTCGAAACGAAGTTATCCTTACTTGTAATGTTCCCGCCGGTTAAATAATAGCTTTGTAAACTTTAACCAGGCCGACACGCAGCTAAGCACCAGCGCCACTGGCATGAGTGAAACGAATGTCCTTAATACCTTAAGGGTTATGGAGGCTGTTCGCCACGATCTCAGCCTTCGGCCTTAGCTTTACCTGTTATATGATCACGAGCGTTACCAGCTGATTATGCCAGCCTTGCTGTCAATAGATGCCTCATAATAAAATACTAAATATTTACTTTTGATTTTAAACTTTGCTTTTAATTAAATAGAGTGTCTTTTACTAATCGTTAGTAATGGTTCTATTTCTTGTGGTAGTGGAAAGTGTTCTCGGGGTGTTGTAACTTGACTGTTGTACTGTTGAGCACTGACCTTGTCTTCTTCATTTCCAATAGTGCACTATTTTGTTGTTGTGTTGTTGTAGGAATGTTTGTAAAAAAACCCATCATGTGTAAGTAGCTCGTCTTGTCTGATTGTAGTACTTCGTTCATGTTGTAGGAACATATATTATATAATTATATATTTGGTTTGAAAGTAAATTTATTTAAAATCTAAACATGTCATAATACAGCTTATACTATGTAAATAGATGACATACAATTTTATAGACCAAACCCAATAGTCCTGTCTGAGAAACATTCAGTAGAAAATGATATTTTATACGTAAGATGGTATTGGATATTTGTTAGTTTTGGAAGTTTTGCATTGGAACTTTGAATTGGAAACTTAACCTCCTACAGTTAGGATTTGTGAGTACGCATCAAAATCAGAAGATGTTGAGTCACGTCAACGTTCAAGCTATCGACCTTTGTTGTAGTTTTGGTTACTTTTGCCACCACTGTTGTGGACTAGTTTTTTAACCGACTTCCTACGCAAGGAGGAGGTCACACAATTCGACGTGGGACTTCTTTTCTTATATGTTTGTACACGCATAACTTTTGAACGCGACTACCGTTTTAAACGCGGTTAGTTTTATGTTGTAGAGGGTCCCATATTAAAATCTTTTAAATCAAACTAAAGCTTCTGTATACAAAATAAAAAAAAACACAAAACTCAAATAGTCCTGAAGTGGTTGTATATTTTGCGCCGTAAAGCACTATTTTTGAGCAAATAAGGACTTAAATGACGCTATTTGTATCAGTGCTGCAATTGACATGACATTTTCACCAAAATGTATGGATCAACGTTGCCTAGGCTAGTGGTAACTGGGTTTAAAATTTAGCCAATCTAATATTCTACTCATTGAAATGAAACATGCTATCTTGAAAACATTAAAGCTGCTTGTTTAAGACTAAATATTATTGGTGGAATTTCAATGCATCATATAAACAAAAGAATTAAAATTCCATTTTGAAATTTGTTGAAATTTGGTAGCAGTGACTAAATACATTTGTAGTAGACTAAGATTTCATGCAGTTAAATTTATTTATCCCTTTAGAGCTTTTCATCCAACCCTTTTGAAGTCCAACCCATTTTTCTCGTGGCGAAGGTGGTTTTCTTCGTCTGTGAGATGGAAGCCAAGTGTAACCGAGGTCGTGGTGAGGTTTCTGCGTCTTGGAAAGAGGATTACTCCTCGTACTCGTCTACAACAAAAGTGTCTGAAAAGTAAACTGAAGCGGTTCTTTGTAGTAAACTGATACATGTTCTGGGCTAAACACATCACAGCTTGAATGAATTACACCGGTGGTTTTCCTTATACTGTTAACTTGTAATCTAAACAGGAACTTCGGCTGTTAGTTCATTCATTCCATCAACAATACTATCAAGCTCTTTTTGTCTTCTTCGACAGTGGTAAAATAAGGTCTTTTTAAATTTTATAAATATTGAGAAAATATTAGTTTTTGTTATTTTAAATTAACCTGACCCTGTTACATAAATGGATTAGAACTCCTAAATGAAAGTATAATCCTTTTGGAGTGTTTTTCTGTTTCATATATTAGTAGTTAGAAGTGTACAGCTCCTTTTAGAACTACAAGAGGAATTTATTTCCCTATCTTCCGTCTGTTAAGGTGTTACGAGTATAAATATAAATACCTCGTATAAATACCTTAGTAGTCTGAAGATCCTATGCAGGTGCGTCGTTTACTCACAAGATCATCGGGCTACGAATTTATTAATAATTTTTATGACTAAACATTTTTGATTCTTATAAACACATGACTCTTTATTTACTCTCCCCTTTAGAAGTGAGCTTAAGAGTGAGTCTACGTTTACTTCTAAAATTAGGAGGAAACCTCAACTTTAGCTACTTAAAAGGTTTTATAATTATTGTAAAGATTGAATGTTTCTGATATTTTGTGACCATAATAACTACGGATGGGATCTTTGTAGAACTATTTTATATCAACGTATAGCATACGTTTTAAAATCACTTTGAAATAAATAATAATAAAAATTATGTTTGTATAAAACCCGTATCTAGGCCTAGTCGTTATAAAACTATGCCTAAGACTAAAAATGTCAACATGGTTGCCACAATCAGTGGCGATCATAATTGACGAGGGAATATCAGCTGGGACTCGTAAGGAATTTTAAGAGTGAAAGGTTTTGTTGAGAAGCAGTAATATTCTGACTAGCAAGCAATAAGTGTTAAGTACGTTTTGATCAACTCTTAAAAATTGCCGCAGGGCTAGTTGTGTAACTAACTCGCTTCCTTGTAGTCGGGTAAGAAGTAGAAAAAGATCTAATATTAGTACAACTCAGTATTATTTAAATCTTAGGATACTATTGAATAAACTACCATTCATTGTAGGTACCTAAAGGTAGCAACCAATATGAAACAGGGCCCTGACCATAAAAATGGGTTTACGTGGAAGTGTTTGTTATCTCTCACCCTATATCAACGTATCTTCAAGGAGACGAAAATAACCATCCAGTAATACCAACTTGATAGAGGAAACTCGTCCCTGTGATAAAGAGTTACTATTATCTCAGCTGTGTGGCAGTGATGCACTTGTTATAGTGTTGCGGAAGCAGTGGTGCCAATAACTGGGCTTATGTTGGCCACAGTGGGCTAGGTCACTGAAATAACCTGTTTGTTTCTCTTATCTTCTGATGTGTTATTGTTTTAATTTCTGGAAATTTGGGATTGAACTCCACATTTGATTTTTGACCTTTATCATATATATGAGTAAAAATGGTCATTTTGTGTTTGAGCTGACATATTTTTTAATCTTAGCTTATGAAAAAATTGACTCCATTCTTACCTTTTTGATGGCTGAATTTTTAGATATGAACTGAGGTTCATTTCAAAGCCCATTTCAAGGTAATATTTTTAAAACTAGTTACTACCTTTACTTGTTTACTTTGTTTTATTTTGGTTAGATTTTGATAGTTTTGTTAAGAAGATGTTTATGAGGGTGTGTTTACTTCAGTTAGTTTTGTAGCACAGACACATCTGGTTATTTTCAATTGGTATTATTAAGTTATATTATAAAGTATTATTATTAGCGTTGTTGTAAGAAAATAGTCAAATAGGCAAGAAAATAGGCTACTGCAGTAAATTCTCAGCTCTCACTACAAATGATTCGTTCTGGCAGTCTGGTTCAGTCTTTGTAAAACACGAGTAATATAGAAGTACAGTATTAAATTCCCCGGTAAATCGTCTATACATCTGTTATACTGATCAATAAATAGCTGTTAAGTTTTGAGACCTGATTAATTTCTCACTAGCCAAGCGTTCAAGGTGATTACACTATCGGACCGGCATCTTTATACTTTAGAATAAGGATTTACATAAAGATGTATCTGAAAAATGGGGTAGTCAGCTATATTTATAATCTTTGTATACTTAACATAATGCAGTGTTATTTATTGTAAACTGACATGACTATAAATGTTTAGTTCTCAGTTTAAATTAACTTTGAACCCATATAACAATTCTTAAGAAAACTGCTAACCTTTCACATCTGTCGACATACTTGTTTATGAGAACAAGATACAATGTAGTAGTTGCATTGATGGCATTGGCCTGTTTCGAAGCATCGGTTGACCCTTTCAGTATGGGATATTCCCCACCCCTCCCCCTACCCTACGCTGTCAGAGGGTGGAAAATACCGACCACAGAGGATAATTATTATCAATCAATGTCACCCAGGTCAGCTGTTGTCACTCACCCTCTCGTTCTACAGCTGATCAGTCTTGACTTTTCCTCAAGAATACTCTGTTATCATAAGTTTCGTAATGTAAATATTGTATGATGTTTGTTTTGTTACAACTTATATACAACCATAGGCAATTAGGTGCAAATGAGGGCAAATTAAGACAAATGAGAACCTAATAGGCTAGTTAGGACAAGTGTAATATTTATACATGCCTGCTGTCCACATTAAGTTCGTCAATAACAATTTTCAATGTACGAGTATATTTTATACGAGTATGTATACGAGTTTTATTTTATAATCTAGTACTTCAGATTCACACCACGTCTAAACTTCATAGTTAGCCTGAAATATTTCGGTCTCGCTGTAAAATACCATCTTGATAAGTTGAACAAAGAAGAACAAGTTACAACTGTCACTGATTGACTGAAACAGTGATGAAGATGACACTCCACAGCGAGGCCGAAATATTTCACGCTAATCAGGAAGTTTTGACGTGGTGTCAATCGGAAGAACTAGATTATAGTTGTGGCACCGGCCGCGAAAGCCTAAGAGTTGAGTTATATTTTATTTATTTATTTTGTAAACACTTTGTTTCGTATCATTCATATACATAATAAATTATGGGTTTTATTGCCTAATTTTGAAACGCTCCCAGTTCTAATAAAAAGCGCAACAAACATGCAATGAAAGGCATGAAATCCGCTTGTATACAATCTGGTTTCAATAATTTCAATGATCTACAATAACTTACTTTTCACTTCAATTTCTTAATTAATTTTGAAGTTAGTACACGCATTTATCTGTGTAGGAGCAGTGCCTGCGGTTTCTGATCGGCAAATCCCGCAGTACAGGGCTGACTAACGATTGCGTTCTACGCCGTGCCATAGTACGTCAACCAAACAGTTGTTGAACTGCTAAGAGCTGTCTTGCACTGATTTTTGTATATGTATGTGCTTTGTTTATACATAATGCTGTCGTAAAGTTTAAAATAAGTGTTCACTTGTTCTAATGAAAGAAAATGTATAAATAAAAACAAATTGGTATTGGCAAAAGCTCGCACAAATTTGACTTTGTTTCTTTCATACATTTACCAGTTTAACGGGTGCGCCTCGAAGTCAGGTCTGGTCTGACACTATATTCAAAACGTGTAGGCCTAAATGTTATTGTTCCAGAGAGGAACTAACTATATAACTGTCAGTGGTTGAGCCTTATCCCTTTTACTTTGATTATAAGATATAAAACAGTATATATTACATTACTTTGACTAAATATTAATTGTTAATTGAATATACAAAATAGATATTAAAACACAGATGGTATAATAATAATAACATATTTGCTGTAGACAGTACAACGTATTGCGTAGCAAAACAAAAACAAATTACAATACAATGAAATTAAACATTCACACTCACTCACATTTTCATGATTTCACACTCATTCCACATTCACACTTAACATCAGATCTGGCTTTTGGTGGGGAAAATAAAATGCGATTCAAGCTAATTAGTTGTCTGTAAGATCATCCAAGAACTCATCAATCGAGTAATAAGCTTAACAGCAACCGTTTTATTCGAGATTTAAAAACTTTGGTACTTTCAATTTCTTTTAAATTTTTAGGAAGGCGGTTGAAAAGTTTTATACCTACTTGCAGTTGTTCAAATTTAGACGTTCTATGTTGACAAATATGCAAGTGGTTTTTCCTCTTGTGTTATAATTATAAGTGATTTTAGATTGAACCAACATTTTATTAGTTTTACAATACAAAATCACTTCTAAGATATAGAGACAGGAAGTGTCAACAAACCTTATTTCTTTAAATATGTCTCCACATGATTCCCTGAAACTTGCTTTTAAAATTATTCTAATAACTTTTGCAGCCTAAAAGCCTCTCAATTTGAATGAATTTTGAACATCCTCCACAACCTTATTCCATTAGACAGATGAGGGAAGATTAGTCCAAAGTAAGCTATTCGACGAATTTGAACAGAGCTGTATAACATCTGTATTGAATCTTTGGTGTATAAAAATGAATATTTGTTTTGGCAATAGATTCTTGTAAAGTATTTACCATGACACAATATCGATGTAAAAAAAATTATCATTGGTCTCTTCATTCTTAAAGATACAAAGATACTTTATTCGTCCAATATGGTTTACAAAATGTATTTTAAGCAGAATATACTGTATATAGGAGTAAAACAATAGTCTACACTCTACTGTACTAAAAGATAAAAATAGTTATAAACAAAACATTAGCTGCATTGACATAGAGGTACATAGACTAATATATCACATATAACATAGACATAAATAGCATATTGACATTTAACTTTAATTTTGAACTTGAAACTTTATCATTGAATACAGTTAAAATTAAAAATAATAACCCACTGCAACCAAAATTAATCATACAAGCAGTACAGAGTTTTTTTTTAACTATAGATAAATCGTTTGTTTGTTGTTAAAATGTACACAACACATAATTGAATTATCAAATTAAAATAAAGTGCAAAACTATCACTATTCGTGTATTGTTAAACACGCACAAATCTACTGACGGTAAGCAAAGCACGTGTTGATCATCGTGGTTAGCGCATTGGCTGGTGAGGGGCAAGAGGGGGGTGTCATTGTTTACAGGACCAGCTGACCGCTCACATGTCCACAGAGTAATACATAATATCCAGTTTATCACGTGATACACGTGACACACAGATAACAGATATGAAACAAAAATAAGAGTCCGTTGTCAGCTATTTTGTGAAATTCACTGGCACAGAGTATAATACTTGCTTTTAAAATATTGATGTAGGCTATGTGTAAACAATGCTGTTTCGGTGAAATCACGTTTTTCAATGAAAAAGTGGTAGATGCAGCATTGAAAAGTTATTTGCACAACACGTTCCTTCGAGTTAATGATATTTCTATTTGGCCCATAAACCCTAGAGTACCTGACTCAGTACATACGACCATGGATAAAATAAACATTTTTATCTATGATACGACCAATGAAAACTCGAAGCTGACGACCTCCTGAAGTCGGTCCTCAGTCGGGGATGATGGTTGAAGACAGAGTGAGGCCCAGACGGTTGTTCCACAGTAGGTCAACACTGCTGACGCACAATAAAGTTTCGGAAATCCACTGTCAGCAATCAGCACTGTCAGCAAGAGGCAAGCAATGCCGATTTGAGCACTGCGATCAGAAAATTCAGTAAAGCATATTCTTCTGTATTCGTTGACTGCGATACACTTCCACTGGCCTGATTGTAAATTTAAACATGTCGAAAATGTGGAACTGATATTAATTTGTAGTATTGCAAACTATAGTAATATTCAACTACTTTGACACACTCACTATACCGAACATTTCACTCACTATTTTGAACATTTATCAAACCAGCACGCACGCTTTTCTACGCAGTTGCATGGCATTTCCCCGCCAGTTTCCATAACAAAAATATGCAAGTGGTCACTCTTAACCTGCTGTGGTTTCGAAAAACGCTAGGTTCCACGCAACTTTTAAAAGTCAAAGACGCTACTAAAATCTGTTTATGCAATATTAGTTTAATAATATAGTTTGTAATCATTATTTTATATTTAGTTTTCCTGGTGTTGTGTCTGAGTATATTTCTTCATGTTTATCGCCAGAACCTTGCCGCTGTCAATTATCTCTGACAGCTGTCCCAGACACTATACTCTCTGTCACGGCGTCAAACATCTGGTCAGTTTCCGCAGATCAGCTGGCCTCCCAGATACACTTCCGGGCTGCCTTTCGAACTTCATCCGGTGCCTTTACAAGAAACGGTTAAATATCGCATTTGTTGTGTTTTATTGTAATCATAAGGAAAGGTAAAGTGGCTAAGGCTACTCTTGAAAGAAATTTTGATATCAAATAAAACATAGAAGCACTCTGTTTTAATTTTAGATTTGCAAGACTAATTTCATAAACTATCCCCGCTCGATAATTGGCAGGAAAACTGTTCACTGGAATGCCCTATCTGACACGTTCTTAAAGCTTAATACATTCTTAAAATTATAATATCAATTAATAACACGTTTGCCTTAAATTTACACTAAAGATAAACTGGATGCCACGAACAATCCATTAATTGAATAACTCATAAAAGAATCGCTGAGAAAGAAGAACAATATTTTAGTCTTTGATTGTAGTTATAAAACAGTTGTTACGCGAGTTAATTAGAATTGTGTTGCAACAAAATATTCTCGTTGTTTATTTTCCACCGAGTATTGTTTTCTGACAAGCTCATTAACTTCTCAGACTTCAGTCAAAAGGTGTTTTGTAACACTTTTGGAAGGCGGCAAGATTTCTCAGAATCGCCGCTTTAATGAATGGAAGTAATTGAAATGTCAATTATTCTCACACTGTATAAATTACGTAACAACCAAGCTCCATGTGTTGCAATATGAAGCTCTGTTTCCTAGAAACTTTACCTAAATAGCTGCACTTGATACGATTTTAGTCTAACAATAGTCAGTTATTTTGTCAGAGAAGTGTGCAATTTACTCGTACCTTTGGAAGGTCTACTTAAAGTAGTTTAACTTACGTATTTCCTTGTATAAATTTGAGAGTAACAGTAAAGCTAATGTACTCATTGAAGATGAGTATTTACAAGAGATAGAATACACTAAATTTCTTGGCCTATATGTTGACCAAAGATTAACCTGGAAAACTCATTTGAACCAAATATTTTCAAACTTTCTTCAAACCTTTGCGCATTTGACATTTTTAACAAAATATTGCACAACACATGTTCTTTGAACTGCATACTTTGGACTTATACACCCTATTTTTCTTACGCAATAATAATATGGGGAGGTTGTTCTAAACAAGACTTTCAAAATTTTATTTGTCCTCCAAAAAAAGCCATATGAATCATCGGAAATTCGCAAGAACCCTGCAGAGAACTATTCAAAATTCTTAAAATTCTAACATTAACCTCAATTTATATAATGGAAACATCATTTTATAAAATTCAAATCCACCCTACCTATTGGAACAGATATTCATAGTTACGAGACAAGATTCAACAAACAATTTAGAAGCAGGCAACATAACACAAAATGTATGAATCATTGGGGACTGAAAGAGGAAGCGAAATTTTAAATACACTACCAAATAATATTAAAACGAAACTATTAAAAACGATTTAAAGCATATTTAGTATCAAAGTCCTTCTACACTATGGAAGAATTGTATGAAGAAACAAGTTAAAACTGATGTAAAGATGATTTATAATTAGAATAAAATTATTTTGTTAACTTTGTAACAAATTTCAATGTATTTATCAAAAATAATAATAATAAACTATTATTATTATTCCTATTTTATTTACTATCATCGTAATCAAATTGAAACCAGGTTAATTCTACATCTTTATTTTTAGTATTTTCAAATATGGTTCGGCATTCTTAATATAACTCTAATTCAAAATTCGTTTTAATCAACTTTTTCAAGGTTGAAGGTGATCTCAAACGTGATCTCAATAAATTGGCATAATGTCCATATTTACTAGTTGCAGTAGTGGGAAAGGAAAAGTTGTTCCTTGAGGGCCCGAGGATGGTGTCCTTATTAATTTAGAAAAGCCTCCTTATTTTAGACTCTATTTCTTATGCCACAAAATGTATTAACAAATTACCCACTGAAATACAATTTGAAAATAGTGTCAAATCTATATAAATAAAATAAGACTTTTGTCTGTACATTGAAAAGAATCCATCTTTTTGGTTATTTGGTGTTCATATACTTTGCAAGGACCGAAACTGGTGTCAAAAAAATCATGTCTGTCTGTCGGTCTGTCTGTCTGTAACGTTTTTAAGGCATCTTGGACCGCTTATAACTCAGAACCTATTAAAGCTATGGTAAAACTAAGTTTAAGGGTTAAGCCTATTGCGCAGTGTGTCTTTAGCTATATTTCATACCCATACAACATCCAGAAAATAAATGGCGAGGGACCAAAGTGGGCACTTTGCACGTTTTAAGGCATTTTAGACCGCTTATAACTCGAAATCCGTTGAAGCTATGGCGGTGAAACTTTATTCAAGGGTTAAGCCCATCTGCGTGTTTTAGCTATTTTATGTCCATATAACATCCTCAAAAACGAACGGAACGGCGGGAGTAACTATAACCCTCACAAGGTAGCTAACACTTATCTATATAAATAAAATAGGGCTTGTCTGTACATTGTAAAGAATCCAGGTTTTGATTATTTGGTGTTTATATACTTTGGATAGACCGAAACTGGTTTCAAATAAATCCTGTCTGTCTGTCTGTGACGTGTGTTTAAGGCATAATGGGCTGCTAACTCACAAAATCGGATGAATCTATGGCGGTGAAACTTCCTTTAAGGGTTTAGCTCATTACGCAGTGTGTTTAGCTGTACTTTATACCTATACATCATCCAAATAAATGGTAAGGGTTCAAAGTGGGCACTGAACACGTAATTTAGGCGTTTTGGGCCACTTATAAGTCAAAGTTGGCTAAAAGTATGGCGGTCAAACTATGTTTAAGGATTAAGCCCATCACGCAGTGTATCTTTAGCTATATTTCATACCCATACAACATCAACAAAATAAATGGCAACACTGATAAGTTATAACAGGCAAACTAAATGGGTTTCTATGAATATGTATATTGTATAGAAAACTTTTTTGTTTATTTTAAATTTGCAATTTTCATAAAATATACACAGCTATGTTAATAAAGCCCCGAGGCGAAGCGCGGGTACTCTCAGCTAGTAGTAAAATAATACGGCGTAATATATTCTGTCACAGGGGAATTTTCGTGTACAAGAGTTTTTGTAGGACAAATTGAAGATTAGACCAGATAGAAAATAAAATTACAAATATCAGTTAAGCATTTTGAAAAGTTTGTATTGCCATTTTACGCCATGATAATGGTAGGCCAGAATACTACGTTTGATAATTTAAAATCTTGTTATTATCAAATTTCTTTAAAAAATGAGATATTCATCCCGTCCGCATGGTAAGATTCAGATCCTAAACAATGAAGATATCACCAATCCTGACCCCAAGAACAGGTTTTGAACATTTTTTTCAAAACTTATATACATAGGTATATGTATATAATCTCTACAGTTTGCGTTTTATCCAATTTTCATTATATGTGGTACAAATGTTCCTGTAGTAATCTTGGTCGAGTTCGTTAACCAGCAAAACCCCATTTTGAGGGGGGGAGGGGCAATTTTTGTTCAATGATCTAAAAACAGTAAATGTCGTCGATTTTGATGGAGTTTAAAATAAGTTTTTGATGTTGTTATTGTACATCAACACACCAAATATTATCAAAATCAATTAATTTGTTTCAACATGGCGGCCAAAAGTTATTTTTCGCTATAACAGCAGAATGAGTAGTTAGATTTTATTGAAATTTAAAATGTGTTTTCCTTTTATGATATGAAGTATAATTTCTAGTAAATATCACTTAGGGTCTAAGGCACTCGTAACACTCGTCGAAATTGAAAATAAAAACCTGAGGCCGAAGGCCGAAGTGAGGCTGAGAGCGCAGCGAACAGTCCCGTAACACCCGTGATCATGAGGCCGCT